>JAQFVV010013952.1:0-60901 GCA_028023455.1 Epiperipatus broadwayi
GTATAAACATATATAGTTTTTTTGTTATAAAGTATTTGAAGTAAGGTGTACCAGTCATATATGAATTAACTTATGAAATTATATATATATGACTAGAATGTATATATATATATATATATATATATATATATATATATATATATAATTTTAAAATGTTTATATATATATATATATATATATATATATATATATATATATTGCAAATAGTACTAGAAAAGTGATAAATCCTTTAAAATTATAATATATATGATTAATGAAACTTTTTGTATTTTTTCTTCAATGCAAAACACCACAATTTGTGTATAGTTTGCGTGAGAGCAGGGAAGCAGTAGATGTAAAATAGACACCGAAACCTAAGGGGCATTGTTTTTAGTACAACTCTGCCATTTCCTGTGCTCAGACTTCTTATGAACTCCCAACAATAAATAATTTGATTATTATTATTGTTAGAAAGTTTATGGATCTTATGAAACTACAATAAACATTTTCTTCTTTTTTTTTGTACTTGAGTTAATAATTTTTGTCATAACATCTAAGTACCTATTTTGTACAATGACTTATTTTGACACTGTTTAAAAAGAAGCATTCAATGAGTATTTTCAATTACAAATATTTTTAGATATTAATAATTTATAATAATTTGTTTATTGAAACTTTTTAGAAGTATATAAAATATTTGTTTATAAATTTTAACTCAAGGACTATTAAATCTGTTGCATTGTTTAGTACTCAGATGGCGCTGTTGTGCTTCAGCTTCAAATTGCTCCCTTGTGCTTATCTTTAACCCAATTTTGCTGTTTTTATAACCCTTAAACCGCTAATTATATTATTGGTTGTATGAGGTAAAAATCAAATCTTTTAATTGGCCAACTCACAAACTGAAGACAAAGCCTATTGTTAAAACATATTCGCCTATAATATTAAATTTAACTCAGATACGTTTATAAAAAGTATATTACTAATTTTTCAGGTTATGAAGAGAACGAAAGTTCTTTCAAAAATAAATTGCTATTTATTTATTCTAAAATATTCAATTTTGGCAACATAAAAGCTATAATATAAACAAAAAGGTTGACTTTTACGTTATAGAAAAGTAAATATTTCTTTTTACTAAATCTTAAATATTTTTACTAAAATCTTCAATATTTTTCGAAAATAATTTTGTTTTTTTAGTATTCTCTCTAAAAATAATTTGTAATTTCTCAAAATATTCTTTTATAATAATTTAAATCATATTCGAAATGAAAATCTCAGCATTTTTCTTTATTTTCTTTGATCAGGCGGTTTCTTTGTTCTTTCCAGCCAATCAGAATGTCTTTTTCGGCTGAGAGCATGCTAAGAACCAATCACAAGTAATGTTCTTTCTTTGTTTAGGTTTAAATGCGTTTTTTTTTATTTTTTACTTGTAAAATAATTCGGAAGAGGGAACCATCTTACAGAACTTTTAAAAACCTATTCAATACCTGTCTAACGAATATTTTAGCATAAGAACTGGCAGAGTTAGAGTGACGTCAGATGTCGAAAAGGAGCTTCGTAAGAGGCGGGAAAAAGGTTAAAGGTAAAAGATAGTATTAAAATAAATAGTGATTTATTAGCTTTAACACAAACCTGAAAATGTCAAGAGTTGACCAAAGAGGAAATTACAATTAAACCAACAAAAGCCTGCAAATTTTTTCATCTGGGGCATATAAACACACTTGCAAAGACCTCTTCCATTATCATTGACAATGAACAAAAAACATGTATATTTCTTTAGTATATTTAAATATTTATTATTATTTTGACAAAATATTACTGTAGTACTCATTAATAAAAAAAAATATAACCACATTTATACATAGATTTTGATGAAAAATATTTATTTTTAAAATAGAAATTAAGAAATTTGATGTAATGATAGAAACTACAATTGTTATCATTTATCCAAACCATAATACAGGATTTTTTTAATGTTTTAATAATTATAAATGTAATTTTATATTTTTAACACCATTTCATATGTTTTTGAATAATTGTATTTAGATATGAAACTTAATCAAGAAAGATTATGTTAGTTTACATTTTTCAGTAGCATCACTATAATCAGCCAATAAGAAGAAATCAATTGTTTTTGTCACATATTCCTTTTTTTTTTTTACTTTACAATTTTTTTATTCTAATGTTCTGATTATTTATTAAGTGCACAGTAACTTTGTAATTAGAAATAGAAAGGTTTTTAATCTTTTTTGTGTGTGTCAATGCTCTTATCTTTATAAAGTCCCTATCTTGTGTTGAGGTTTGTTCCCTCTATAGTCAAAAACTACTTTGTTTGGTTATTATACAAACATTTAATTAAGTCACATGTCAAAAAGTTTAAAAACATTTCTTTTTTTACTTTTTATTTTATATTTGGAAAGTTAAAGTATACATTTTTCGTGTTTTTCACTTGTAAACTGATATTTGTGATAAATCAAGTACAATTTACTGATTTATAATATCAAATGTTGAAGTAGTAACTCAGATTATCACTAGAGGGAGTATGAAGAAATGTTAAAATGCAGAAAGTTTATTTGTAAAAAGTTATAATTTTTTTATTTTATTTTTATAAATAAATATGTTTCCTTACTATTACTATGACTATATTTTTTTTTTTTTTGGAATCAAGACTATCAAAATGCTTCATTGCTCAAGTTCATAATGAGCTCTGGATGTACCAGAATTGGAATTATTCAAATAATCTTATTCCTGATTCTCTGCCCTTATATTAAACATGCAAGATCCAGTGTCTATTAAAACATAATATTGAATATTTTATCATATCTTTTATTTTATACTAAATAAATTTATTATCAATTCATTTTCCACTATATTCTATATTCCATGCTATCTCATAAATATCCTATATTCCATGCTGTCTCATACATTGACACTATAACAAAAGAAATCAAGGTTTATTAAGTAATGAATATATCTATTTTAGGAAGAAAGTCATCCATAAATGCCTTTCATAACTAAATGAATAATTGTTATAATCTGCAGGCAAACATTAGTCAAAAATGCAAAAAAAAAAGTTTTGATTCTAATTTTATCTTGAACTTTTACAATACAAGATATTGAGATGTGATTAAAAAAGTTTGTGAGAAACATCTTTTACATTTTTTATATTTATAATAGCATCCAAACAAAATGTCTAATAGTCAATATGGTCCCCCATTCTTATGTTCAAGTGAGATTTTTTTGTGATTTTTGTTCAAATGATAAAATGTTCTCCCATTTATATGTAGGCCAATCTCAATGTTCTTTTGACTGAATCACATATTCTCTTTTAATAATAAATAAAATAATGATTTCTGTCCTGGTATTGTTTGTATAAGAGGCCTTACTTCGCATTAGCGCATAGGGTGATATTAAATATCATCATTGATACTTGTTATTAAATTTCTGGACATTGAAATCGTCTGAAGAATGAGGTATATTATTTACTAAAATTATTCCATAATTAGTTTTTTGGCAGGAGATTCTCAAACAACCATTTAAATAATCTTGTAAATAATTGCTCATTTTTTTATTTCAATGCCACCATAGTTATTTGAAAAAAAGAAACATTATTTGCATATTTGTTTATATGATTCTTTGATCACATGACTTGTGAATTACTTTAGTAATGTTTATGGACTTGGTTTTTTTTTCTCTTAACAGGTTTATATTTATAGTATAAAGTAAATCAAATTAGATAATTTCAATTTTTAGCCTGAAGAAAGATTACTTTCTTAAAAATTAGTAAGATTTTTATTATTAAATAATTGCAAGTAATTTCTATTCTCTCAATACTAAATTACAACAATCTATCTTGCAGATTTTTTCAAATTCTAATCAAAAAAGTATTAACATCTAATGAATGACTTAATTCAGTTTTAGCTATCAGTAAAATTTCAATTATAATCACCTTCTACTTGGTCAGTTATTGAGTTAACATTCATGTTATTTTAATTTATATTATGTAAACATACTTATTTTAATAAGAATAAAAACTCTCCATACAGTAGTACCACCAAGTAGAAGACTCCCTATCTAGTGTCTACTCATCTAACATCTCCACACTAGTTTGTAAGTTGTAGCTTTCATCAATGAGGAGCCTTCAAGTGAGATCACTGCTCCTAGATCTTAGGGTCTAATGCAAGCACCAACAGCCACCTTTTATCTATTTGGTTAACTATAACACTAGAAGCTCAAGGTGAAAATATTATAATGTTTCCAACCCATGCTTATTCGCAAGATAGGAATTACAGTTGAGCATTTATATATGTTGGTGTCTTGGTATTTCAAAAACCACAGTTACCATTATCCTATGTGTAGGATAGGTATAAAACCATTAAACCATCACATGAGATCACCATTACATATGCATACATATGTGGTTACTAAGAGTACTAAACTCTCCATACAGTAGTTTTTATCTTTGCCTCCTAGCTTTATAGTTAATCGAATAGGTAAAAAGTGGCTGCAGGAGGGTGACATTAGATCCTCAGATCTAGATGCAGTGCTCTCAAACCCAAGGCTACTCACAGATGAAAGTCCTAAACTAGAAACTATGTTGGGGGTGTTGGATGGATAGGCACCAGATAAGGATTTTATGCACAAAATCTTTCTGCATCCATTGACAAAGATTTGCACTTGGTGGCACTACTATATGGAAATGTTGATACTCTTATAGCATATGAAATAATAATCATGTGGTATTTTGATGGTGATATTTATTTTACAACTGCTATCAAATAACCCACAAATGCAGTATATACTCACAAGGTCATTTTTAATCACTAACTAAAATAATCTTTTTTTGATTAAGTAATATCATGAATATATTTATGTACCAATTGTAGAATCACAAGTAGTATCAATCAGTGCACTGATTATAGTCCATAATTATCTAAACTAGGAATAACAAACCTACAATATATATGATCCATTTGTAATACCATAAGTCTAAATTTAGTTTATTAGAATTTGGATTGTAAAATTAAAAGATATGGTTGATATTTGTAAAGAAATATTGTAGCCCAAAACAAGTATTAGTAACCAGAAAAAAATAAAAATTCAAATTCATTGAATCAATCTAAAAATTAACAATTTTGCACTATGGTTTTCTTAAGTGTACCCTTGATATTTGAATAATCTTTGATATGAGTAATCCAGAGTGAATCCATATTAGCTTTTAGTTTCCATTTTTTAATTGTTCATTCCTTGCAAGCCTTGTAGTTTTGATCTTTTGTAAAAAATAATCTCATTATGATTGATAAAATAACAAAATCATTTTTACATATGTTTGGTTATATGTTTATAATTACACCCCTCAACAAGGTATTAACAGAGGACAGAAACCCAACCCCACCTTGCATGAGAGTGAAACTTACACTATAGAATTATTTTTCATTAAGTGGATAACTTCTAGTTTCATGAATGACTATTAAAATTATTATAAGAGTATCATGCCTGGCTTATTCAAAATTGAAAAATGGTCCACTGCTTTCATTTACAAACTTAAGTCTAAATATTAAAATCTTATTGAAACAAAGCAAATTGAGAAGTCTTAGTAAAGTAGGCTATAATTAAATTTAAATTATTCTGTAGTACCAACTATTTTATGAAAGTCCACTAATATTATTTATTTATAACATATTGTATTTTATATAAAAACTGAATTATTACCATCAGTTTTAACCATTACTCACTGCAGGATGAAAGTTAATCAATGTTCAATCCTTCTCTCACCTTTAGTCTCTTTTCTCCAATCACCCCAGAACAATTTCTCATGTCACCCATCCATCTCACATATGGTCTATTTCTAGGTTTTTTACAATCTCTTGAAATCCAGTTTAAGATTTTAACTGTCCATTTATTATCATCTCTTCTAGCAATATGTCCAGCCTGTAAGTTAAATAGCTTATGTGAATTTGTATGAAAAATGGCATGTTACTGTAAATACTTGGCCATTCTTGAGCTTGATAATAAATAAATTAAAAGGGTGTATAACCTTTTGTTATCAATATGGTGAATTAATTTACCATGTTCAAACTAAATATTTGTTTTAGCAGCATCATTTTTATAATTTTTATGCCACTTATTGTAAGCTTTAGTAAGTAATAATATGTGCAAGAAGATATTGATTATTAAATCCATCTTATTTTGTCCTATTCATTAATGTCAGTCTTGTTTCAAGCTTATGGATTTTTCAAGCTTAGGTTCTTTTTTGTTTAGGCTAATAGCATGATAGTTTAAAAAAAATGCAAATAATTAGTACTGGAATAATAATATATTAGATCTTAAAGGTCCAGATCTACTGGTCCAAGATGCAAAGAACTTCATTGATGAAAGCTGTAAGCATGAATCTAGTCTGAGGTTAATGAATAGATAGAACAGTTTTGTATAGGAATTTAATAAGCACTATCAACTTGCATCTATTACTAATTACTAAAGCCTACAGCAAGGGACATAAATATGACAAAAATATGCTACCATAATACAAATATATATGTTAAAATCATGTGATGGAGTCAGGTGACATTTTATTGATTTAAGTATTTGTGCAAAAGCTGGAATAGAAGAAAATACATACTATATATTACTTAGAACGCATACACACACACTTATACTCACAATATGCATTTTTAAAAATAAATCTGGCGTTCATTGCTAAAATTTAAATGAATTTGTTAGAATTTATATTCCAGTATTATTCTGAGTTATTAATAAATAAAATAAACGTGAATGCTTGTAAGAATATAAAGAAGAATAACTTGTTTGACCGATCAGTATTACAGTTTTAATAATAATAATAAGCACAATTTCAGCTTATTAATAATGTCAATGAACTTCTGCAAATCAAAAATGTTAATGATTTTGACGAGACAGTGATACGTCATCTCTAGTCATACATATGGCAAATTGTAGTCTCGAGAGATTAAATAGCTTCATATGTTTAAACATGGTTAAGCCCACATATTGTACAATTTTGTATATAAACTATAAAAAGTTTTAAATGAAAACAAAAAAACTTAAAAAAAAATACAATGATTTGATTTGGACTTGCCGGGTGTATTCACTTTAAATGACCGATTGACACTTATATTAAGATGAAAAGATTAATATATATATTTAAAAAACTTCCCTCCTAACAAACACTTAATTTATTAATATTTTACAAACAAATCATTTTATGAAAATTCATTAGAATTATTTTAATGTATTAAAAAGATTTGTTTATTTACCATTTTCTTCTTAACTAACGTTGTATTTTACGTGTTTTAAAATCTTTGATAAAATTTCCACTGTTTTGTTATGCCTTTAGGGTATGCTGAAGATAATCTCTTCAAAAATTAATATTCTATAAACGAAATCAAAATTTATCATTCGCTAATATTTTATTAGGTTTTACTTCTAATTTATTAAAATATATATATTTTTCTTATTTTAAATAAAAAATGGGAACACTTTTATTTTATTGCGCAATTATAAAATAGAACTTAAAAAATATACATTTAATAAAAATTTAATATTAGATTATATATTTTAATATTCTGTAAGAACAACTTGTAATGTCTTTCAAATATTTATGTCCAAATGACTTTATCATAATTTTATTATAGAAGATTTTATTATATAATTGAATAGCTATATAAATTATATTAGAATGTAAACATATATATATATATATTATACATGGATATTTAAAACACAGTACAATTTTTTTGTTAACCCTCCTACACAACACACACTTAAAATTATTCTCCTGATGAAACTTTTTGTAAACATTCAACTTTTGATTTTAGTAACAAACCGTTATTTTGTATTAGATATCAATAAATTTAACATGATTTGGTAGTAATAAGTGTTTGCAAATGCAAAAAAAAATCACATTTGAACTTTACAAATAGTGGAAAAAATGATATTATGATAACTATAGATGCATGTATTATTGAACAGATAGCAAAACAGAGTCAAATCATATAAAGCAACCAAAATCTTTTTTTAACAAAAAAAATATTTTTTTAAAATGTGAATGTTAAACTATGAATTTCTGATAAATCTAGCAATTTCTGCTTTAAAATATTAAAATGATCCTTTTTGGAACCCTGCACCAGGATGATTTTTTATGAATCCAAAACTGAACCCAATAATAAAAAGAAGAGTTTGCGAAACTGGATTATGAAAACAAAGAGTTAAAAAAATAATTTCATATGAAAATATTTTTTACCAAACTGTTTTATTTTTTAATTTGGTGTGAATTCTTAAATATTTTAATTTGAAAATTACCCATTAAATATTTACTTTTGATTTGATTATGATAAAAAATATTAAAATTCATTTTTAACTTTTAAAACATCTCCATTTATGCACATATCATTTCCATAATGAAATATTAGCCATAATTATCATATGGTGGGGTAATCAAACTGCCATGATTTTCTTTGTTAATGTTATACTAATAGTTATTTCTTTTTATTTTTAAAAATAAATATGTATATATATATGCATATAAAATAACAGTTTAATGGTGTATACTTTTGGTTTTTAATAAGTTTTACAAAATAATGTATTTAATTTCTCCAAAAATGTTCTTAAAATAACATCACAAGTAGGCAGGACATAATAAAAGAAATCCAGTAAAAAAAAAGAAGGAAGGCAGTGCTTAAATACTCTTTACTTTGCTGATATTAGATTATACTAGTCTCTATTTATTTATTTTTTTAAATTAAAACATTGATGTATTTACAAACTAAAAAAAAAAAAAAAACAATATTAGCAAAATATCTTAATAGATGATTATATAAACATAATTTCAAAAAAAAATATTTATATTTTTTCTGGATTCCTGACGTTTATATAAGTCAAGTTATAACATTTTTAACTGCAAAATCATGAGAATTTATGTGACTCCCTTCTTATTAGAAATGTAAATAGAATGGAATGATGGCAAATGAAAGGTAGAACATTTTGTGGATCATAATAACTAAAAAAAAAGTTCTGCATTATTTAGGGCAGTGGTATAGTGGACTCTGAAGCATAATGACCTTGGATAAATCTCAGATCTGGAAAATCCAATGCTCAAACTTCTTATAAACTCCCACAAAATAAAGCCATTCAATTACTTTACTATTTGAAGGTAAGGATAATGGTTACAAAAAGAAATTTTCTTTGAAGTAAAAAAATATCTATTATTTCAGTTTTAAGACTCCTGAAACATGAAAGATAGATGTCTAATATACATATTGTATGTTTGTGAATCAAAAATGCTATTTCTATATAATTATTTACATAGTAAATGAATGAAGCTATGGAACTCAAAAACATACATCTATTATCTTAATTTTTTTTAGCATTTAATCATGAGTTTAAGGCCAAAGTGCGTTTTACTTCAGTTGCTTGGATTTTTATGTGAAACATTAGTAAAATCATCTTGGAAGCTCAATCAATGTATGTCTATATGGAAATATTTTTATAATTAAAATGGACAAATGTAAATTATATTCTTCATTTTTAAGGGTATAAAGGCATTAGTCAATAGAGAAGTTGATAGCTGAAGACACACGAGTGACACAAAACCATGGACTAATGACCAACATTAATTTTCAATGACTTTTATTAAACTATTTCTATTATAATATTAGATTATGTTTAAGTTACAGAAGGTAACATGAATTGGGAGAAAAAACTTATCTAATAGAAAATGTCTCATTTTCCAAATTTGTGAAGTTTGAGAAACTCATGAAGCAATACTATAAAATGGTATTTATTACATATCCACACACATAGGTATAGTTTTATTGCATATAAAATTAGAGGAGTTTTGAATCCAGACTTTCATGTTCCTTTCAGTCATCCACTCCATTTAGCTTAAATATAGGTACTATACTTGAATTTAAATAATACATACAGAAGTAAATATAAATTTGATAGAACTATGAACTGACAAGCCTTACATGCCTAATATATATGCAAAAATAATGTCAATTATACACAAGGACTTTAATATTGGTTTTAGATGCTTTTTATCACTATATAGACTTATTAATAATTCTAAAGATTCATGTGATATCAATTTCAATTGTAATTGAATAAAATATATCTACTTTCTTAAGACTCATCTTCACTATGATTGTTATTATTGGATGCATTTTGTCATCATGTTTTAATGCAATTGTAACTATCAAAATGATTCATAATCCAGAACTATCACATCCAGTACCTAAAATTCTTAAGAAGTCTCAAGCCATAAACCATTTGATTATGTTATTTATATCCTCAATATTATAAATGTTGTTAGAGAAGATTATTTAGTTTTATTGATATCTTAATTTTTTTATGAAGAATTTGAATTGCTGATCAAATGTTATGTCGATAATACGTTCTTTATTGTTTGATTATTTCTTCATTAATTATTAATAATTTATTGTGATAATACGAGTTAACTATTCTATACATGAAAAGTTTTATAATTTACTTGACAATTTGGAAGTATTTTCAAATAAATGCTGACTATCAGGTAAGCTTGAGATTTTATTTTGAGTAGTTAGTTTGTAGATAATCTATTTTTTTTGCCAATAATTGATTAGTAAATGGATATTTAAACTATTATTAAATAGACTTGAAAATTTCACCATATGTTTTTGGAAAATCTAATAAAGACATCTGACAAAAATAAATTACACTCAAGATGCATTTTATATTTTAAGGATTATTCTTTATTTGGCTCAAGTCATCATCTTGCATAAGAATGTGTGGCCCAGTGGAAATATCAACTATATATAAAAATATATAGGGTATATGAGGACCAACTTTCACATGACCCTCCACTCTCCACTCTATCTCATAACACTGATACACTTGAACACATATATGTTGAAAAGATAAATAATTACCACTTTTTTATGCTAAACCAGCAATCATTGGTTGGATCAGATTATCATCTCTACACATGTATGCTATAAGTGTTCAGATATATATTAAGATAATCAATCTTCATACTTTAATGGACAGGCTTCAATCTACTCCACACTCCAACCATCCATCCAATTGAAAATCTGATGATGGAATGCTTGACCTAAGGGTGACCTTTGAGCATTCCATCATCAGATTTTCAATTGGATGGAGTGTAAAGTAGATTGAAGCCTGTCCATTAAAGTATGAAGATTGGCTATCTTAATATATATATCTGAGCACTTATAGTATATATGTGTAGAGATGATAATGTGGACCAACTGATGATTGCTGGTTTAGCATGAAATACATATATTGAAGATTATTTATCTTTTTGACATATGTGTGTTCAAGGGTATCAGTGTTATGAGATAGAGTGGAGAGTGGTGGGTCATGTAAAAGCCTGTGCTCATATACCCTATATATATATATATATATATATCATATACTCTATATATATATATATATATATATATATATATATATATATATATATATAGACACAGGCATATAATAAGCCTGTGTTTCAGTTATATAAAAAATATAAATGTAAAAAAAAATGTTATCTTACCCTATGTGTTTTATTTAAATAAAAATAAACAGTTAAATTAATTTTTAACTGATGTTTAAAGTTTATATTTTACCCAGAAAAAATAAGATAATCTTTAGACTAATAAATGATTACCAATAATCATTAATGCATTTGTGTGAAGGGTATCGTGTTAGACTTGTGAGTTTAGAATGTTTGACACCTGTAAAGTCAAATTGTAGTATTTAGTTATTAGCAGTTAGGTATTGACAATATCTAGAGCATAAAGGAAAAATGAAACAATTAGAAGTTTCTCCAAGCAGCACTTTATAATGCCTTGTGGAATCTTATTTTTACTTTCACTGCTGATTGATGTAAGAATTCTAATTTAGAAATATCTTTACTCAAGGCCATTTTACTTTTACTTTGGAAAAATGATAATGTAGAGTCACTATTGCCCAATTGCAAAAGATTTTTAATTCTCTGTCTGATTGGAAATACATATGTTCCTTCTTTTCCGTATTTATATCTTACAATTAATTCTTATTATTAAATAAACATTACAAAATTTTTAAATACCACGTTTTACACCCGTATAAAAAAGTAATAAAGACAAAATCATTATCCTCGAGTATTGCTATGTTTCCTATGTACTCTAGGTTGTATGCAGCAAGAGTTGTATTTCTTATGTGATATAGCTTCACTTAATTTTATTTAGCTAGAACTAGTTAAATACTCATTACTGCGCAACAATTAGATGGCTATATGCTAGCTATATGATAAAGAAATTCCATGCATGTTGGGAACTTGAAAAAAAAAATTACCTGTTCAAATTAAAAAATAAATAGAATACTGTTAATAGGAGATAAAAAACCAAAAGTCACAAACGTTTTTGTCTTTATTTATATGTTAATAAAACATAAATGCACTATAAACCATATTAGCTTTTAACTCGGTGACTCAAAATGATACAAGCAAAATAGAGAATTGGTATTTGTGACAAATTTCCAATTAAATAAAGTAACTTGATCAGTTGATATTTTACTAATTATTTTAATAATATTTATTAATCATTCATTAGATTAGAGATTAACAACTTAATCAATAATATTGTTGTAATGTAATTTTCACTCACTACCCTCATGTATGGTGGGGATTGGGTTTTATCTGCTGTTAACACCATATTGGAGGCATGAACTTTCATAACCATGACCAAAGACATGAAAAAATATATCATTCCCATGATGCACATTTTGTTTTGAACTATCACTCATCAATTGCCAGATCACAATCTTTTATGCATATCTTTATCATCATTCAATAGATAGATAGATAGATAGATAGATAGATAGATAGATAGATAGATAGATAGATAGATAGATAGATAGATAGATAGATAGATAGATAGATAGATAGATAGATAGATAGATAGATAGATAGATAGATAGATAGATAGATAGATAGATAGATAGATAGATAGATAGATAGATAGATAGATAGATAGATAGATAGATAGATAGATAGATAGATAGATAGATAGATAGATAGATAGATAGATAGATAGATAGATAGATAGATAGATAGATAGATAGATAGATAGATAGATAGATAGATAGATAGATAGATAGATAGATAGATAGATAGATAGATAGATAGATAGATAGATAGATAGATAGATAGATAGATAGATAGATAGATAGATAGATAGATAGATAGATAGATAGATAGATAGATAGATAGATAGATAGATAGATAGATAGATAGATAGATAGATAGATAGATAGATAGATAGATAGATAGATAGATAGATAGATAGATAGATAGATAGATAGATAGATAGATAGATAGATAGATAGATAGATAGATAGATAGATAGATAGATAGATAGATAGATAGATAGATAGATAGATAGATAGATAGATAGATAGACAGACAGATAGATAATTACCACAGTTTAATTGATGTGTTAAACTTACTGCCCTCACAACATTGACACAAATTACTTAATGGAAGTATATTAATAATTGTTATTAGTAATTCATTAAACAAGAGAGATTTATTCACTTAATGGATATTTTTGTAGTGTAATTTTCATTACGACATTGTCACCCAAGGTAGGAACTGGTTTCTGTCCTCTTTTAAGACCTTGTGGAGGGGTGGGAATGATGTAGTGAAAATTACACTACAGAAATATTATTCATTAAGATAAGAATTAATCATTGTTGCAAAAATAACTTCAATTTTAAACTGAATGTTCTAATGCCAAAGGAAAATTATATTTTATGACTATAACGAAATAACTCCAATGATTATAGTATAGATTATGAATTATTAAGTTTAACAAATATATATGATTATAAATAAATAGAAAAATGAAACTAGAGAAAGTATATACATTTAAATGAGATAAATACGGATTAACATTTGCAATAAAAAAGATGAGTGTAGTGATATAATTATGTTAATATATAATCCGAATATTATATAATTTATTCAAAACCAATAATTCACCCATTTTCAGGAATATTTTAAGCTTATCTTAAACAGTATTTATTGCTTTTTAATTACTTATTTGCACTAAGTAGCTCTTATCTGGCCAATCCTAGTATTTTTTAAAAATTTTCAAAATAAACTTGTTCACTTGACCTACTCTTCGGTCAAGAACAAGGTCGTAACCTCACTTTTGTAAATAATTATCTTTAATGTTACAAGAAGTTGTATTTTTCCCAGAAACTAATAAATGTCAAACTTTATTTTTTTTTAATTAATAAGATCAATTTTATTAATTTTTAAAAAGTAATAAAACCAATTCTAGCTATTAATTTAAAACATAATAATAAATATTCGGAATGAATTTAATAGAAATCGTTTTGAAATAGATTATTATTACTATTTTAAAATAAAAAAAACAAACAAACAATATTATAGTCAAAATAAGAGTCATAGATCACATGACCATATTCTCTTAAGCTTGCAAGTTATAAGCAATGAGGATTTGCCAATTCCTCAACAAGCTTTGTGATAAATGCTTAGCTAGAGAAAGCATTTAAAATATCTCTGTCGGGATCCCCCCCCCACCTCTGACCATGGCTTCGTGTTCTGGCCCTTTTCAGAAAAATGCTAGGATAGGTTCAGACACTATATCTAAAAACACCAACCCAAAGCCAGCATTTAACTAAATGTTATCTATTGAGTGGAAAAACTAAAATTTTCAGACACTTACATGTCTTCAAACCCAGCTATCCAACTCAAATAGCTATATGGGGCTGAGAAATCTTCAGCCATACCATTTATTAGTAGTCTTAGTAATATAACATTGCATAAGACTTAAGGCAGAGACTATAAATAATCAAAATAAGAGTCATAGATCACATGACCCTATTCTCTTAAGCTTGTAAGTTATAAACAATGAGGATTTGCCAATATCTCAACAAGCTTTGTGATAAATGCTTAGTTAGAGAAAGCATTTAAAATATCTCTGTCAGGACCCCCCCCAACCTCTGACCATGGTTTCATGCTCTGGAACTCCTCAGAGAGATGCTAGGATAGGATCAGACACTATATCTAAAAACACCAACCTAAAAATGGAAAGAAGGTTAATCCATTATGCTGCTTATAGGTATATGTATATAAATCAACGATATAATATAAAATGTCTTTATATAACAGTAATAATACATATAATAATAATCTTACACAAAAAAGCTCTTTTAAAAAATGAATATATAAGACAGATTTATCATCTTTTTTATTAATACCACTATTATTGTGTTCTTTTGCTTTTTTATGTAATTGTTTCTTTGTAGTTCCATAAAATTGGAACATAAAATAGATTGTGTTAAAAATATAAATCCTTTAAATTATATTAAAGAACTAATAGACGAAAGATATATTAAACCAATTACATTAATTATGACAATAATAATTGTATAAACATATATAAAACCTCAATTAATTTTACAAATAGTTGACAAATGCTAAATAAATAGAAAGTTATGCAATGTACATTTATACAGGTTTTTCTTTATGCCTTAAAAATATTGTATTGTTTTATAGATTACAGTCAATTTTGTATATATTATTATAAGATAGATGTCATTATATATGCAATGTAGATCACAATTGTAAATTAGTTAACACACATTTAAAAGGGCAAAAATTAATATTTGCCAAAAAGAGCTTTTTTGTGTATGATTATTATTATATATATTATTGCTTCCTGAAGGTTTGTGATGATGGTGTTCTAGTTGTATTTTTATATTGGACTATTTCCATCATCTAATATATGTATTGAATGTCTTTAGAAAAATTTAACTTTATTTAAATATTCCAAATATATTCAACTGCTAGTAATAGCACATTAAACCGGCTATATGAACAAAGTTTCGAGAGGTATTAGTCTCCCCTCTTCTTTAATTGTTATCTTAAAATTCAAAACTCAAGAATCTTAAGACTCAGGTTCAAATTCCATGCTAGTACTGTCACTGGTCAGGCCAGCAACATCTGAAGAAGAGGGGAGACTTAATACCTCTCGAAACGTTGTGCATATAGTAACCTGTTTCATGTGCTATTATTAACAGTTGAATATATTTGGAATATTTAAATGAAATTAACTTTTCTAAAGACATTCAATACATATATTAGATGATGTAAATAGTCCAATATAAAAATATTATATACTATATTATATCATTGATTTATTTTAATATTTGGAATATATATATATACACATTGTAATGGTCAAAGTAAGTATGTCTAATTAATTAATTTTATTTAATTGATCCGGGCACCATCTAACATTAAACATCCAGAAATAAACAGGCATATATATATATATAAATAAAATTTGAAAATATTTTGTTTAATATGAAAATAATAACCACTACACAGCCAGTACTTGCAATACCAGGCTAGATCCTGAAGAACATAAGATACTCTTGATGAAATGGACATGGAATAAATATGCACACTAGACAATATTACATATAAAAAAGTTAACACACTATTTAAACCAATAACAAACAAATACCACATTACAAAATATAATTGTCAATCAACATATAATTTTTTTTTCTTTAAATAAATCATTTCACCAATATTTTAAATTATTATTATTATTATTATTATTATTATTATTATTATTATTATTATTATTATTATTATTATTATTATTATTATTATTATTATTATTATTATTATTATTATTATTATTATTATTATTATTATTATTATTATTATTATCATCATCATCATTATTAGTAGTAGTAATACTGGTAGTAGTTGTGGTAGTAATAGTGGTTGTAGTTGTTGTACTTGTTCACATGCTTGGTGAAAAACAATTGTTATTTATAAAGTGTACAAAGAATATTTTGATTAATCTTAAATCTTAATTTTTTATTATATCTTATAATACAACCTTTTTTTAATGATTGAACCTATTTGTGATAGAGTAATTCACCATCTTTTAATACACTCAAAATATAGTCCTATCTTTGTCCAACTCTCACACATATAATACATTTATTTATAACAAACTTCATAGCAAAGTCAAACACATATATTAAATAAGGAATAATTTTAACCAATACAAATTTGTTACAGTGATAACTGGAGAAAACAGCCAGTTTAGGTCCAAATCTTGTTTTAGCAATAGCACAAATTAATTATGTCAGGTGGTTCTTTGAATTTGATCTCAATTTTTCAGTAATTCTCTTTAATTAATTGAGGTAGATTCCAACAAAACTGTGAATAAACCCATTCATATAATTGTGCATAATAACATTTTTATTAGTGAACTAACAATTACATGTACATAATAAGTTCTAACATGCATAAACTTAATGCATAGCAATGAATAGAAGGGTACTTATACATACAAATGGACTTCATTGAAATTCAAAATAAATCATTAACTTAAAATATTAATAATTATATTCATCTTTTCCCTAATACATAGTCATCTTAAATGTTTTTCAAGCATGGGCATTCATGTTTAACCTTTTGCATTATGCTATCATTCTGACAAATTTGTTTGTTCTCACTAAACTTAAGCTTTCAACTTTCACTTTAATATTAAACCATTATTATTATTTATCAGATTATAACAAATTTGATTTCATTTGATAGATATTTTAGTTTAGAAATTAAATAAATTTTAAAAAATCTTATTTGATTTTTGGAAATATTTTAAAAATTAATTTTATCCAATACAAAGTAATGTCACATCATTAAATTCAGGTGGAGCAGATTCAATTTGCAAAGCCAACAAAAACTTTTTTGTTTAATATTTGTTTTAAGAATCTGAATCTCATAAATCTAACAATTTATACTTTAAAGATTTATAAATTTTTTGTAATTTTTACAAAATCTCTAAATGTTATAACAGACTGTTTAGTGATGACATTTTTGACAGTTGCATTTCCTGTGACCTTAATCTTTATAGTAACACTACACCAAAATATATATATATATATATTTGTTCTATTTAAAAATAAAACATGTAAAAAATAAATATGTAAGTATGTATGTTTTTGATTTCTAATAATTATTACACAATTATGACACAAAAATTATCATAAACTTTTCAAAAAATGAAGTTTTTAGACCATCATAATATTTTCTCAAAGTAATCTTGCAATGTTTGTGATTACCAACCACATAATAAACATTTATCAATGTATCAAGGATAAAGGTATATAAGAGAATGTTTCAATATCTCAAAATTGTTACTGTAGCAATGCAAGCAGTATTTTGTTGACTTGTATGGGAAGATAAATGGAAATCATTTAAATCATTTAGATTTTGCAGATAATATAGTTGTTTACTGCAAATAATGCTTTAGAACTTCAGGAAATGTTGCAACAATTATCAGTTGAGAGTAGAAAAGTAGGTCTAAAGATAAATGCTAAAATGATTAAAGTATAATTCAAAAGATATGAAAATATTACTAATAATTTCACCTGTTTAAAATTAACTATGAAATTTTAAAAATTATATATTGCCAGCTAATAAAAGTTGTACAATTAAGCATATTACAAAAGTGCTAATAAAAGGAGAAACTCTTAAAACTTTTTTTAATTTATTATAAGTACTTATATTGCATTGGAAAATGATTAAGTCAAAAAGTATGCTTAAATCAATTACAAAGAAATCAAATCACATTTCACATGACCTAATTCAAATATATATTTCCATAAACATAAAATTTTGCATTAAATTATAACAAAATATTTATAATAACAAATACAGATATTTTTTACATTAAATACTTGTATTTATCATGCTCTAAAAGGCAAAAAAATAATTGAATTTCAACAACAATTAGTATATTTGGATTTAACTTATTTTAAATCAATCCCTCATTATAAAAAATAGGAAATGATTTAATTAATTTCTGAATCCCATGCTTTTATTTTAAGTTAAATAAAAAAACGTGATTGGAAAACCAATTATTTTAGGTCTTTTTACTGCATGGTAAATAAAAGCATTTAATATAGATAAAATATCTCTATTTATTATTATTTTTTTTAGTATTGGCACATATAAAATAAAAATGTAAATTGATAATGTACTTTATAATAAATTGACACTTATAGTTTATGCATGTGTCACTAAATATTTATGCTAGAACTTAATATGTATCCACCTTAAGTATATACCATATTTAGTATGTGTAAGGAACTGTATATAGAATAAACCTGTATGTGACTTAAAATCTGAAAATATCTTTTCACGTGAAAAGTGTTTGATATTTTGGGTTTTGATTGGACTTTTTTGTTAAAGGAAAGCTTACCAAACCTATATTGCAACTGAAGTTCACTTAAATACAAATGATTTTACTTTAAATTGATTTGACAGTGTATATATTGTAACAGAAAATAATAAATATAGAAAACCATTTGTAACTGAAATAAAAATAAATGAAACTATTAATTATTAAAATATGTTTATAATATGTGCCATTTGAAACAGCAAGAAAAATTTGTAACAGCATACAAATTACTGTAATGATGAAAAGGCTGCTATATTGTAACCTATTAATATATAGATGAGTGATAAAATGATAGTTGCTATAATTCAATAACTAAACACTAAATAGGATATATGATATGCTGTTGCGGTTCATCATTTGTAACCAAGTAAAATTAAATGAGAAATGAATTTACAGTGTTAGCTAAAATACAATTTATAATTAAATAATGATAATGCTAACATATAAATAAGAATATATGCATATCATGCTCTATTTGGGTGTCTATATTTTTTTAATTAATTAAATATAACATTATAGCCTGTTTCCAACTATCCTAAACATTAATTCTGTCATGCTAATAATGAAATAAATAAATTATCTCATTTCTCAATACTTAAAATAACAAAAATGAAAATTAAAACTATCATCATTAAAGATTTAAAATATTTAGATATTGGGGAAGTCATTTGAACAATAAAACATACTGGCTATTGTCATCAAATAAAATAATATTAGATATAGCTACAGAATAAAGGTACTGTAAGATCCCTGGAGTGCATTATGCTAATCTCCAATACTAGGTTCTTTCAACAAAAAATCATTCCTATTCTTCTTTCCAAATATATAAGACCATTCATGGTAATACACACACACTGGTGCTATTTATAAACAATTTATAAAAATATTATATAAAGTTAATATTATTAAGTTGGAAAGGGGACTGGATCACTTTTATTCAGTTAGCTGAGGACATGTGTTTTCCACGAGCGCCACTAGATTGTTCTAAATCTAGATAAATATTATCTGTGCATAGTGTACTGAGTTCAAACTCATTTGGAACATTATTACTACACATGACTTGGATGACTAATGAACAAATAAAAATGACATTCTTATATTTTATCTATGTCAACAAAATTACAAGATCCCAATATCACAAATTTTTTTTTATATTAAAGTCTCTTATAAATATTACTAGCTGATTTGATGTATATTGATGAATGGATGCAAAAAATACTCTTATTAATGGCTTCCAAATAAACATAGTGAAGACCATTACTTAAGTGGATGGCCATGAAACTATTTACTTAACTTAATTATGTATCATAATATTAAGATGATAATGATGATGATAATAATAATGATGATGATGATGATGATATCAGCCATAGCTTTATAATGAACTCACAACAATAAATTTATCTTTCATAAACTCATAGGCACTTCTTTTTAAAATCATCTCATGTCAAACTAAGATTTAAATATTACATTCACTAGCATTTATAAGTTTATGGTTATTTACTTAAATACTTTTATAGTTAAAACTAGGATTCAATAATACCAGTGATGATGACTGATCATCACCCATCGTGATATTCAACTTCCTATAAACCCCTATTTATTAAATATATTAATTATGTTAAACATTAGATTTAATGATTAAAATTTATTTAATGATGATGGTGATCATGACTCCTATATAGTACTATGTTTAATTTGTGTTTTAATCAATAATATGATATCCATCTTTGACAAGGATGATAAAAACTCATGGGCATAACATAATTTTAGCTTTCTATTATACACCTATAATTATTAAAACTTGGTCAAATGTCAAGCATAATCCCTAAATACTTAAATGTGAATCAATATCCTAGCTTGGTTAACATTTTGTGAGTGATGCCTAACATTTGCAAGTGATTGCTCAATATTTACAAATGGTGATGATCAATTAAAATGATAGAATTAAGAGAAGACAACATATGATTATATCAATAATAATAACTCTGAAACAATTAAGATATATAACTATATTTATAAATACTACTCTTCTTTCTTTTTATTTTTTAAATCAAATTTACTAACTAGATAAATGAATTATTATTACATTAATTAAATATAGAATTAATACAAAATTTTATATATGCATAACCAAATAAATTTAATATACAAGTTTGTCATTTAAGATATTTTAAAATAAGCTGGCTTAAAATGACGTTAAAAAAATATTTCATTCAATGCCTACTTAAGACTTTCCTAACTTATTATATCATAAAAATAAATTGCATATGTAACTTGTGTGTTTTATTTCACTTCCATTTATA
This sequence comes from Epiperipatus broadwayi, assembly GCA_028023455.1. Lineage (NCBI taxonomy): Eukaryota > Metazoa > Onychophora > Udeonychophora > Euonychophora > Peripatidae > Epiperipatus > Epiperipatus broadwayi. The sequence continues at coordinate 21,563 of JAQFVV010013952.1, forward strand.
TGTGAAGCCCTGCTCTTCAATTTACCATATTTAAACAAATCATGCATAACCTATTCTTTTGATGTGTTTGTATAAGCAGTTACATATATGCACACACACCCTGTGATATGTCCACATATATTTTTAAAATGTGTTCCCTTATATTAGGGATTAATACATAAATCACATTTATAAAAAATATTGTTGCAACCTTGAGCAAAATAAAATAAAATACATTATATAAACTTTAATATGCAACAAGATAAATAAAAAAAACATTATAAATGTATATATTTACGGGTTGCTCATTATCATAATAAATGAAGAACAATAAAAAAAACATTTCAATATTACAATATATAATAAAAAAAATAAAATAAAAATAATGAAAATTTAAGTTTAAAGATTTAAACTGTGTTTGTGTTATGTTATGTGATATTGAGAATAACCATCGATAAACAAGCCCTTAATGTTTCTGTATCAAATGAAAAAAATGCTTTGATTCTATAAATTAAAGTTTACTTTTATTAAGTAAGAATAAAAGATTTGTTAATGAAAGTTCAAAGTTACCCAATTACTTTCACTTTCTATGATCATCTCAGGTTTGAATTTTCCGACTGCTCACCTAACCTAGCTTCAACTGGCTAGTTGCACCATTTAAAAAAGGAAAGGTTCTTGCAGATACTTTTAAGATAAACATGAATTAATTGACTTGCTTATTTTCACATTTTTAAAATTATTTATTGTTGATACTTTTGAGAATGCTGAATTCATTGACTGGCTTGATTCTACTATTTCAAAAAAGATACAGTTCTTGTTGATACTTTCTAATAAATATGAATTAATTGACTTGCTTGTTTCCACAATTTTAAAAATAATTTATTGCCAATACTTTTGATAATGATGAATTGGATGACTGGCTTGTTTTCAATTCTGAAAAAAAATCATTGCAGACAATTTAGATGAATGTGAGGAAAACTTAAAAAAATGATTTATAGCTTAATCAAACCTAGTTTTAAGGCTTTTATACAATTTCCTTTTTCTTTTCTTTTCTTTCCCCTTCTCCCTCCATTCAAAGGCAATGAACCCATAATAGGCCAGGAGCCAGAAAAGAAGCATTTCAAATAGCTTGTGTGGTTGGCTTTAAACTCGATCATTCTGTTGGTTGTAAAGGGTTTTGGTATAAGTCCATGGATAGATCAGTGAATTATCCCATAGATGTCAGATCTCAAGAAGCAGAAGAAGTGGCTTTAGCAAGGCAAATTCATTGTATTATACACAGCAAAATATATTAATATCATTTTATAGAATTGTCAATTACTTCTTCCAAAAAATTCAATTTTGTTCCATTTCTTTATCTTAATCTTGTTGGGAATTATTTACATATATGCACATCTTCATCTATACTGACTTTAAAACAAGAGTCATTTTTCTCCTTCCTCAATTTTTAAAGAGAGGGGAAAAATTAATCGCTCACACTCCTTAAAATAACTGTCCATTTCCTTTGGTTTTCACGAACTCAATCATTACATCTCTGTCTAATAATAAAGAAAAAAACTGAGCCACATCTCTTCTTTAATAAATATTGAAAAAAACTGAGTGCCTCTTCTTTAATAATATTGAAAAAAAACTGAACCCCAAATATTATTTCACTCGTTTTTATTACCAATTTCTCATCAAAGAGGCCAGCTGCAAATCCTGTTATCTTGAGACAAAGATCAAAGTTTTACAAGTTGATGGTCCTCAAGTCATTAAAAGAAAGACTTTATGAAGATTAATAATTATCTATTCCATCAAAGCATTCCACTCTCTCTATAACTAAGATAATCTAAAATGTAGATTACATTAAAAAACAGTTCATTCCAAAGTCAATAAAAATAAAGACTTGTGAGAAATAATGTCTTATATTTAAAACAAGTGGACTCTTTCATTCACACTTTTTTGCACATGTGCCTGGTTTTATATACTAATACTTTTACATCTTTCTTATCAGTTTTTCTCTGGTCTGCTTTATTTAATAAAAATATAAAAGCTAAATAATTTAACACATTATTTAATAAAAAATAACAAATCCATATATTACATATTGCTTAAGTTTATCATCTATAAACTATATAATAATAATACATGCACACATAAATCCTATATAGAAGAAAAAAAATCTTTTTTTTCACTTAAAGAATACATATATGTGTGAAATGAGAACATATATCTACAATATATATATATATAAACAAACATAGAGCTTGTTTAGAGCTATAAACAAGCTCTATGTTTATATATATATATATATATATATAAACATAGAGCTTGTTTAGAGCTATTGGTAAGCTCCATCTAGTGATATATATATTGTACCCTCACTTCCCGATATATAATATAACTTAAAATATGACTAGCTCAATTAAATCGTTATGCTCGGCTAAAATATGTATAACTATCATTAATATATTTTTATAATACTATATCTTATCAGATTCATTATAACTTACCAAAATTAATATAGTTCAATATCATGTACTAATTAAATAAGTATTTATTAAAATCATGAGACTATGAAGTGAAGTTACAACTGGTAATTGAATTTACATTGAGCCAATGTCTTCCCAAGACATAATCTCAATGGCATAAGAATACTATTACCTCTTTATTATCTCATTACTACATTTACAGCACTCTTATGTCTTTTATAAAAATTAACTAACTTCAATAATAATAAATAAATCTCAATCTTTTATTAAGGAAATGTAATTAAATAATCTCAGGTTCTTTTAATTATCTTAAAATAATAATATTTCTTGCAGATAGGCATGATAAAGGATTTAATATCAAACCTAACTACACCTAACTTATAATAATAATAATAACTAACAATAATAATCTCTAGTGTATAAATTAATCTTATCTATTTTAATATACTACTAATCATTAAGAACACAAGTAAATCATCTACATGTCTTTCATTTTCATATAGTATCTTAATTTTAAAATATACTAAAATCTTATAATTTAATAACCTGTGGCAATAAATAATACTATACTCTTATATTGTGCATTATAAGTACTTTGTGACCATTATAATATTATATGTTAATATCAATCAATTTCTATAAATTATATTAAGAAAATACTGTGTTTCTTTTAAAAATAATAATAACAATAAATTCATATTGTGCAAATATTATGTTTATTCAAATTATCTGTTGTCAAATGCTGTGGTGTAAAATAATTAATTTGACACACTTTTAAAACAACTTAAACAAATTTATTTACATCAACTTTAATAAACAACTTATATACATTATGTACATTACAAGTGGAAACCAAAGAAAATAAAAAAAATAAGAAAATAATAATAATACAAGATTTTACACTGTTACTATTTCCATATCCAAAATAGATAATCTATACATTTCTTAAATGTTTTATCAGTAACATTTAATTAAGTTTCTGAACTTAAATCTTAATAGATATCATTTGTCATTAGTTAGTACAAAAGAAGACTTTTATGTAAAATATCACTTATGTAGCATATGTAAAATAAACAAACTTTAACAATTAAAATGCTACTTCACTTAAGTATTATTGCTATTTCTATTATAATGTACTAGTATATATTACATTTACTATTAGCATTAATCACATATCGACTAATGTATAGACTGATATAACTTTATAATATAACAACATTTATTGATTATATAAGTATTTACTTCATTCTGATGTAATTTCATAATGTATGTCTTACCAAAATATGCAATACATATATGTTCTTTTCTTAAAATAATATTTAAAATTATTCAACAATTTCAAATTTTATAAAGTATTATATTAAATAAAATTCTATGATTCTTTTCTATTTAAACTACTACTCTTCTCTACTTGTTATTCCTATTCCTTCCTAATAAAATTCTATCTACAAATATCATTTTAATCTTATTTAACTTCAGTAATAGCTTACCAATTTTTAAAAAAAAATATACGACTATCCAAACTCTCTTATACCTCATCATCTATATACGATAAACCCTTCAATCAAAATATAAATTTCTATATAAAATTAATTTAACTTATCTAATAAAAATAAAATATAAATATTTTAACCTCTTACTAACTTGAAAATAAATATAAATAACTCATACTAATATAATAAATCAAATTCCTAATATTGTAACAAAAATATTAAAACTTATTCACGAAAGAATCATATAATTATTTCTGGATTTCTCTTATTACGTTGTAATAAATTTATATCATAAATTTAAAGTATGCATATTAAAATAAAACTGTTATTACTAATATTATGTGTGTATATTCTTTAAATATTTATACATTCATTCAACAATCAAATTATATTTGGTTGATCTAAAGAAAACAAAGCAAAATACATCAAATTATTACTATTATATAATTTTTTACCATAAATGATACTCCAATTTATAATCCACCACACGATGTCCTCCAGGATTACAGTTTTACAAAATAATTTCATTTATACTCAACAATTATTCTTTAAAATATTACGTGTTGTATAATTATATAAAAATAAACTTTATGAAATTAAGTTTTATATTAATATTTAGTTACTTTTTTAAAAAAATGTACCTCTCTTATCTTTAATAGATCAATAAATAATTAAATATCTATGTTAGTTAAGAAAAACAAAAGATGTTACATAAAATCCAACGGTGTCTTCTTTCCACCTATAATTGTTCTTTTTTTCCTAGGCACAAACTTTTACCAACATTACTTCCTTTTCCGGTACATCACGTGTTTAAACAGTTTTTATGAAATAAATGAAAACGTTTTTTTTTTTTTTTTAAATAAAATAGAATAAGTTCCACCATAAGAAACAAAATAATAATTAAAATAGTTTATAGGATCCGGATTCATTTCTTTAAAGAAAAATTATTTAAAAGTTATTATTTCTAGGATTAGTCAATAGTTTATAATGTTCTTATTTAATTATTATAAATTGACTTGGATATCCACGTATACTTATTTGCGCATTCTTTAACAAATATTTAGGTAAGATTAATTTCTAAATTCTTCTGTACGACCAGCGTCCAGACTTTACTATATAATATTTTATTTACAGGTATTTCTTTGCCAATTAAACTTCCGATTTATTTGCCTTTTAAAACGCTCAAAAATTTAGTCTTTTAAACCACAAAGACTTAACAAGGCAAGTAATTCTACAATTACTATTAATTACCATATCTTTACCAAGATATATACTTAAATTTGTAATTTAAAAATACTTTCTTCATAAAGAAGTATTTATCTTTCTTTAAATATTTTTTTATAAAAATTAATTATAATCAACTTTTAAATTCATATAATGTCCAATATATTACTTTTATCCAACTAGTAATTCTCCTAGTTAATCCAGCGTTTGTTATATTTTTAGTATAAAGTCTCCAATACATTTTATCCTTATACGATGCTTTCCTGATTATTTGATAGTAAATTGAGCTTCAATAGAGACGATCAATAGGGAATTATAAATAAATTAACACTGCATATTTAATGGTAAAACTTTTATAAATTATTTAAAACTACTCTCTTATAATTTTAAAATGATTACGAGAGTGTCTATAATTTTACTTAGCTATATCTAATAGCACACTTCACTTTAAAAGAAATCATAATCATAATCCCCCCTGAACAATTGAACCTTGGTTTTATACCGGAATACATTCCCCACTTGATTGGTAAATTAAACAATCACCTTGCTAGCCTATTTACGTATTTTACCAACAATACAGAATTAAAAATAAATAATGACTTATTTAATATTTATTATTTATTACATTATTAAATTCTTAAATGGATCTTTATCATTTATTTAAATCCATTAAACATTTTTTTAAAATATATTTTTTACTTTATTTCACTTTTAACTTTTATAAGATTATTTTTTAAACAAACTAAGTCTATTTTTATACATTACGTTTTTTTAAACAGTATTTTAAAAATCAGATTTAATATTTCACATTAATTATCTTTATTTTTATCTCGTGATAGCCAATATAATATTTATAAATTTTATAATAGAATTTTAGAACAGTTTTGCAACTTTACTATAAAACTTACAAGCATGTGTGTACATATGTCTATCTATCATCTGTTTTACAACACAGATACAAACGCTTGTAATTATCTAAAAATAAACTAACAATTTAATTTTAAAAATAAATATTTTTAAAATAAATAATATATTATAACAACTTTAAAATAATAATTCGATATTATTAAAATCAAATATTAATCTTCTATTATATACTATTAATAATTAAAATATTTATATTCACTTATTAAATATTAATCTTTATCAACAATAAATATATGCATTTAATTTTAACTTATCTTTTTAACTTTTAGCTTTAAACATTTATTTATAAAACTTATTAATGCAGTATTGATCATGGCCAGTTTTCCCAACAACTATAATATTATCATTTTTTATTGAAACGTCTCTCTCAAACATTAACACAATTTCACATATCAAATATTCATAGATTACTTTAATTAAACTTTTTGAAAGATTATCATAATAAAATCAACATCATATAGCTAAATATATCTTAAATTTAAAATTTTTAATAAATTGATACAACAATTCATGGCAACCCATACAAAAGGGCACAATATATAGTACCACATCCATCCAAATTTGATGTTTAAGTACTTTTAAACATAACATTTTACTTGTTTTATCTTAAATATGTTTTCTTTATTTTATCTTAACTAGCATATTTACTATATTTTTATTTTTAATACATATATTATCAAACATAACAAGCAATACCTTATTTTTAAATTTATTAAACTTTTGCTGTGATACACTTAATTTATTATTATCAAGCTCATACATATTTATTTTGTAAACTTTTTTTTATTCATAACATCATTTACTTTTATTCAATTATTCAATTATATCTTTAATATAATGGGAACAGACCAACACTTCAAGCAGATGGGAGAATACCATTGATAGCTTAACCATCAATGATACCCATGGCCAGATCAAAGCTATATAGAGCATAACCATGACAACATTTTCTGACCATAATCCACATCCACTGCAGAAACATAAACCCTGCCATCCACATAATTTTATTTGTTTTGAGAATTAAACTCAGACACCAGATGACCATATGTTATATAGCCAGCATTCTTTGATGACATGCACACCAATCCAGCACTTGAAATAGACCAAACTAGTTCCTACTCTTAATCAGGTGGTCCATCACATTTAACTTAGCATACTAGATATGTATATCCTTAAATTAATTGTGATGCTGTGACAAGAGAGAGAGAATAAACCAATTAATAATTAAGCAAACATAAGTATTTATCCATGCACACACATATTTAATATAACATAACAGTATAAAATTTTACATAGAATAAATATAAATGATTAGTTTTAGACTAAATATTATAATACTCCTTTGTTAAAGTTCATTTCATTTAAAAATAAAGTGCCTAGACAGTTATTATTGAAAATATGTTTATCTAGGTTTTTCATGATCTTAATAGGTGATACAAATCCATTGATTTGATTTTCATTGGTGTTATTTTCCAACTGGTTAGTCTTATGGACTCCATCCATAGTTTCAGGGCTTGTTTTTTATTTTTTGGCTTATTAATGGGAGAGAGAGTATGCAGCAGTATTTATTTCACCATTTAGACATTAATTTTCAGACATTGCTTTCACATGTGGATAGTTGATTTTACTGAGTACTTGGGGCATGAATCCCAATTGATTATTTTTATGGCTTTTTAGAAACTCATGTTTGCTTGTTCTGCAGCTTTGGTATTGAAGTTACTAGAGCAGTAATGACTGGTTTGTTACTGCACTTAAATTTCCAAATATCTAGATCTTTGACTAAATGTCTATGAATTATAAAATGAATCTCAAGAATGAATATCAATTACTGAATGAAGAATGGAATAATATAACAATAGCTAGCTATGTATTTTATACTTTTCTCTCCCATTGTTCATAGTTTTTATTTTTGTTTTAACTTAAGATCTTTTTAAGTAATTTTACATTTTTCTTTAATATAATCTTTTTCCTATATTAATCTACTATATTGTTACATTTATGCCGATGAAATAGTTTACATAGTTTGTAATTATTTCAATTTCATTATCAGCCAGGAATCTTACTGGCATTAAAAAAATATTCTTTCACTAATTAATTAATTAATCTTCTTTATTTTAGATTTATCACTAAGATTCATTTTTAGACATTTATTCTAACTTATTTTAATTTATAAAAAAGTGAGTTTTTAAATCTCTTTTTTTTCCTACTTTTTTCTCCACACCACTGTTAATAATTAGCTTTATTCTATATTAAAAGAATAATATAACACAATCTTTTATTTATTACAAACTTTTATTTTAAAATATATTTCTTAACTAATGATTTCTTTAACTATCTGAGGTTAAGTCTCTTTAATTACATTAAGTTTAGTATAGATAATATACATATATTTGAATATTATATATGAATAAACATGTCCATTGAATACAAACATAAAAAATAATATTTTACTCAAAAAAGTTAATTATCTTTTGCTTTTTTGAATAAAGAATTAAATTATTAATATTAAAAATACCAATGTTTTTAAAGACATTATTACATAAAATTAACTGTATTTTTTATATAAACTGAAATATGTAGTTCCTTTTATCAGTATATAATTAATTAAAAAAAAAGTAATTATTATTTAACATGTTACAAATTTACTATAATTATCTCCTGTCCTTAGAAAAAAGGTGTGTGGAAATGTTACATGTTGTTTACAAATATAAAGTATATTCTAAGAAAATATTTCTAAATGTAATTAGGGTGATGTAATCTTCCCTTAATTTTAACATTTCCTCCATAACTCCCTATCTGCTCTTTAGGTTAAATTTGCAAAATATTTTTTAAGATTAAATCTTTATTGTATATTGTCTATCAGCAAATTGCATTGATTTATTAGAAAAGTAAGTTTATAAATGAATAAGAAAATACTTAAAAATAATGTTTTAAACTTTGCAAATATAGAAAAAAAAACTGAAAAATGTAAAATAGCTTTATTCTTATTGGAAATTTACAACATTGCTATGAAAAAAAAAAGGATGAAATATTTGTTATTTGAAATCCATTTCATAAATCTGAACAAATTATTGTTAAGTCATTATAAAAAAATAAAAGTCTGTTATAAAATTTAAAATTGTTCTTACAATTACTAAAAAGTGAAAAAAAGGTATTTGTTTTGACCATTATAATGTTTTTTGACTTGCCTTTTTAAAAACAATCATTTTAAAATGAAAACTGAAAATAATCATCAATATTTTTATTGTTAAATAAATAATGTAGAAATATTTTCAAAAATAATCATAAATATTTAAATAAACATTAAAAACACTACTTTCCATAAAATAACATAAAAGATGATTGCATGTGATTTGTCTTGGAAGTGCTTTTGAAACATAAAAACAATCAATCTACAAATTGGGTATATTGTATGATCATTTGTTTTAATTTCTCTGCATAGTTTTAGTATAAATTCATCAATGTTTTAATTTCAACTGGCATGCATGATTGGGAATAAGAACATAATTATACAGCTTTTTTATAAATACAATTTCATGAAAGTGTTATTAGATACTATGACCTTCATATTTTAAATTACTTTATATTGTAATATAGGGAATTTGAACCCAGACATTTAAACTTCATTCAGCAATCCATTCTATCTCATTCAACCAATACACATGACCACACATATGTAAAAATATAAATGACCTCCAATATATATATATTTTATGCTGAACCAGCACTCATCAATTGGTCCAGTTTATCAGCATGAAATATGTATAATGGAGATCATTTATCCTTATCACATGTGTGGTCATGTGATTCAGTTGTATAAAATAGAGTGGATCACTGAATGGAGCTTGAAAGCCTAAATTCAAATTACCTATATTACTATATATACATATATATTTGAAATATTTGTTTAGATTGCTTAATAGTATTATGACATTAATTTTTTTTTTTTTTTTTTTTTTTTTGATATGTATTATTTCATAAATGCGCTTGTAGCCTAAAATTGCAAAATTTGTGATTTTACATGTCACACATATTTCAAAAGCAGTATAATATTATTGACCTCATTACATACAAATTAACATATTTGACCTGACTTTTCAACTCTTCAACTTTTCATTGATAAATGTACTATTAGAATTGTATTTTTATGAGTACTATGTTGAGTAATTAAGTATATTAAATTACAATGTTTCTGTATATACAGTTCAGAGTAATATATTTGTTCTAAATAATGATCATGTGACATTATTTAAAAGTATAAATAAAATCATATTTCTTATAAAAAATAGGTGATTATAATTAATTTATACTTTTATAAAATTGGCTCTTAGCCACAGATAAAGAAACATAGTATAATCCTTGGTTACCTTCTTTTAATAATTTATTGAAAATTGAGAATTATTGCTAAATAATAAATAATCTTCTTAGCTAACATATTATCTAAAACACTAATCTCCACAGGAATGCAATGTTTGGAATATTCATAATTATACAATATGCCATAAGACCACCACATGACCACCTCTTCTTATGCTTGTGTATAATTGTTGTTTGATGAACATTGAAAAGCTATTGTTGTCATTGATTCACTAGGCAAAACAAAAAAGCAAGTATATTGATACACTTTTTTGAATTGCTTTTTTGAATAATTTATTATGGAATCATTTTTATTACAATTACATAGTGAGTAATGTTTCTGATATTTACTATGATGTGTGATCTTGTTATAAATAAAAATATTTATAAAAACAAACTGTTTTTATTTAAGTGATCAATGTTTTAATTTTATTGTTCACAATTTTATGATAATTTTAATATTTAGAAGCAAATTATATATATTTTTTAATTTTATTATAATCCTAAAAACACTAAGTAAAATTAGATAAATAATATTTAAGCTAATGTACTTATTTTCTCATTTATTTTTGATGGACTTTATTATGTAATTACAATGTTTTAAATTATATTAGTTAATGACATGCTAATATTTGGTGAACACTTTTACATTTACTAAAAATACATGTTGTATTAATGTATTTTCCATTCTATTGTAATTAGATAGGAAAACATTAAGTAAAAATTCAGTAGAGAAAATATATACTCCAATTTAGTTTTGGTGAAGTTAAAACCGGTCAAAGTTTTTTTTTCTGCACAATAAATACAATTTGTTGCTTTTGCAGTAAACAGTACAATTTTTCTTATGCAAAATAAATGTGTCTTCTTAATTAACACTGCATAAAAATATTCAAATGGTTATTATTCAGGAGATTATGAGAAGTTTAAACACAAGAAGCAATAAAACTGGGGTTGTGACCCATGAGCCAAAAATATTACTACTGAAAGCAACAGATTGCTTTTAATGATCTCAATATTTTATTATATGTGCTATAAAATAGGAATTATTTTTGAAAAATCATTATCTGTGTATTTTATTAAGTATGTGATAGAAGATGAGATTGTTTGCCATGGTAATTAATGCATGCATAAAAAATCAAAGAAATTTATGCACTTTATGTTCTTTTTTTTAAAAAAAAGTTATGACCAATTACATTTATCTAATTAATTACTACTATTTCTTTTTCTTCTTTTTCTTATTATTATTAAACTAATAAGCAATTAAGATAGTATTAGTAGCTAAACCTTTTAAAATAATTTTTTATTATCATATTATTAATAAATAAAAAACTGGAGTAGAAGAAATAAATTCCTATTTATTTTCATTAATAAAATCAGAGTTATTAATGCTTTTTTAATTTTTTTAATATAATTTGTTCTTTTTAAATCTATCATTGTTTTAATTATTTGAAAAAAATATTTTTAATAATAAATATATATAACTATTTTGCCCCAAACTTTGTTCAGCACAAAGTTTTTCAAATTGTTAAATCAAAAATATTTTAAAAGGCTTTAATTTCATTAAATTAATAGTTCTCTTAACTCTTAGATTACAACCCTTTCTTTGTTATAAAAAGGTCCTGGTAAAAATTTTGTCCACAGTTGAACATTTTATTGAACATAATTTTCTTTATTAAAATGTTAGTAGAACAAAATTTTTTTTATTTGAATTCCATTTTCAAAATTAAAAACTAATTTAGGATTATATGTCATTAAAGAAAGTCAATAAAACTTAAAAACAATAATTAAATGTATTACAATTAAAATTTTAAAAGAAATGTATTTACCAAGTGGATAAAATTGAGTACTTCTTAACCAGCAGAAATTACTTCTGTTTTTTTAAAAGAAATGTTTTACATTTTATCTTTTTAAAAATAAATATTTTAATTTTAAAATCTACATGTAGTCATGTAGGTTTGGTTTATAATAAATATTTTACAAAAATATTGAAGAAATAACCTTTAATATGTAAACAAATTATTGGAAATTACATTTTTTTTATTAACTTAAGATGTTTGAATATTTTGCCTCAGGCTAAAATAATCCACCAATCATAGATTGTTATTTTTATTGATGTCTGCATAAGACATGCTTATCTTCATTCTATATGAAAATTAGATATTGTAATTGCTTTTTTCAACTAATAAAATGATAACTGTGGTAATGTGGTAAAATAAAACTGCACACAGTAATGTAAAATTATAGATAGGCTAAAACAATGTAATGAACATATAATATTGGCAGCATCTTTATAATGCTTAAATATAGCAAAACTACAGCTGCAGTGTTAATACAGCCTTTGCAAATAATATTAAGGGTTTAAGAATGGGGCACTGCAATGTGAATTATAAACAAAAGTATATATTAAAAAAATGACAGTAAATAAAATATATGGATAAAACACACAGTTATCATGTAAAAGATATACTGAAGTGGATTTGGTGTAGTCATGTAAGTGAAAAAAGTAAGATGAAATGCAATTAAACATCTAAACAAATACAAAAGATTCTAAGGACCTATCCAGAAGGAATTAAAGAAATCTAGCCAGAAACCACATATTAAATGAGTGAATAAACTAAGCAAAACTTTCTATACATATTGCCACTCAGTGCAAGCCAAAGTAATTAATGGATGCCATAGGACTTGTGCAGAAAATTCTCATCTAGTGCCTACTCATCCAATATCCCCAGACTTGTTTCTGGCTTGTGGTCTTCATCAGTGAGGAGCCTTGGATCTGAGGGCACTACACCTAGATCTGGCATCCATTGACTACTCTGGCTTGCAATGAGTGTCAATACATATAGAGAGTTTTGCCTTTTTTAATAGCAGTTATAAGCAAGCATAGTAAATGGTAATCATGTGATAAGTAACTAAGATTTGAGTTACATAAATACAAAGATATTCGATAGATTAGATAAAAACTTATATGTTACCATATTTAATAATAGTTGAGATAATATATATATATATTCATACAAGCATGGCTAATTTGTATATTACTTTTATCTGTTTTTATTAATTCTTTTTAGTTTGTTCTTTATTTTATTTATAATTTACATTAATCTATAAATAAAATTCAACAATTTTAAATTCTGTTTTCCTTTATTTTCAGTTTATATAAAAACCCCATAAATTAATCACTGTATTTTTCTAACATGTCTACAAAAGTAAATCTTTCTTATCCAACCCACACAAAACACATGATGAGTTTTATTTTTTTTCTCAACTTCTTTATTCAATCAATTATCTTTAAATTTCTCGATCTAGCCTTTAATCACTGCTTTCACTGGAATTAGCATAAAAATACAAGGCTTCAAAGTTTTCCAACTTTTGATACGGTTATTAAATATTTTAATTTACCATTATGACTTTAATTTCTATTATATTTTCTCACTTTATTTAATCTCGTTTTTACTTCTTCTATTCCTATTTTAATATATAGAATATTTTTCTTGTTTTTTATGTGCATTAAAATGTCACCCCCCCTTTCCACACATGCATATTTTTTAACAATATTTTGGGTGTTTGCCTTGCCGTGCATTGTTTAATTCAAAGGTACAGTGCCAGATACTGGACTGTAGGGGCCGATAAATTTCCATTTTGTCTTTCAAACTTCTTATAAACTCCTGAGTGATAAAGTTGTTTAACTATTTTATTCATTTATATCCACCATAAGAAATTTCTTGGACATGCTTTTCCATTTATTCCAAATAAATATTTTATCACTTTTGATTTCATCTACAATTGTTACTTTTTTTATATTTTAAATTTATATTAACATTTTTTAATGAAACAATGCAATTCCATTCCATCTTGTATAACTTGAATTGCTTTCTTTATGTTTTGTTTAAGTGTCTAACTATCTATTTTTTCTGAATTTTATGCAAACATGTAAATTATATATGTCATAATATGTTCTTTTCATACATGAGTCAGAATCATAAAATGACCATTATTTTTCATAAGTTTTAATTAAAGCATACATAAACCTAAAAAAAAGGGACAGCTTCTTAACTCTTTCATTTATTTTTATTGGGTTTATTATCAAAGCTTTCTCATTACGTTTTATTATTAGATATAATTTGTCAATAAAAATGCTTATCCCACTTATTTTAAATAACATTTTTCCATTAACTTTTTTCATTTATTCAAATGTTTAATTATTATTAACTTTATGTTTTTTTAAAATTAACATTCTTTTTTGCTTTTTTCAACACATATTTGAATAATATGAATATTATATTATTTCCATTAACAAAGAGAATCTTATCAATTGTGCAAATGAATACTGATAGCATGCATATTGACCTTAAGATAAAGTGTTCTTAATGAAGCTCATTATGAAATAAAATCTTGGTGATTTTTATTATAATCACTTCTGAATTGTAAACTATGACAATAGAATAATTGCAAGAGGGGTTTCAAAAAATTATTTTATCCACTATGTCAAATTTTCATATTGTCTCTGACTAAAAACTGTTCCTGCATGTCTTGCATTATCATAGATTACAATTCACAGATGGTGTATAATATCTTCCATTGAATATCTTATTTTATATTAATATCCTACTATATTTTTTAAATTTTTAAAGCAATATATATATATATATGTCTCATTTGCCAATATCCCTCAAATTTATATTTAGCATAGTTATCACTTATCAAAAGAAAAAGAAGTTGTATTTCTATTCTCAACACAGCTATTTTTCCTGATCAACTTCCCTAGAACTATTACCATATATCGTAGCAGAACCAGTTTTTAATTTCTACTTGAGGGGCCAGAGTCGTTAGACACACTGAGACTCGTCAAACATATGGTAACTCGTAAACTAAACAGAAAAATCTTTTAAACAAATTGGTATTACCTCCTACCGTAACGAAATTAATAGTTTTAAGATTATTGTCTTAGATTTTAAAATCGTAATTTTACTAAAATAGAATTATCTTTTTTTGAGATTATTATTGCTGCTTATTCAAACATATTGGCAATAAATTACTTTTAAATCTTATTAAACTAATAATAACTTTAATACTAAAAGAATAATAACCATTATTAATAACGCACAATAAAAAGGTTGATAAAGTATAATCTCTTTTATTCTAACAAACTAAAATATTTATAAGTAAATTACGAATTAACTAAACTGGAAAGTACACACATGCTAATCCAGATAATGAATCGATTAACAAAAACAGTTAGATTAAATAATAACCAATTTAATAATGTTCCAAGATCTTGTATAAAATTCTTTATAAGAAATCCCTTGAATCGAAAGTCTATATCAGGATGGTAGTCTAAGCCTAGATAAATAATTGTTTCAAACTTTTAAGTCACTATCAGGAAAATTTATTCTTAACTTACCGGTAAGTTCATTAGGTTTATGGATCCCAGATCATAGAATTTCCATTTCTCTCCTGCCCTCTTCCATTATTTTCCGTTCTATAGCTCGAGAAAAGGCAGGTTGTAGTGACCCTTTTATTGCAAAAGCGGTCTTCACAATCCCGTTTCCATCTCTGACAGCTTGGTACAGCAAGGGGCATACCTGTGTAGAAGTATATTTCTTCTACAGGTTATGCTTGGAAACCTCCAACTTTCAGAGACGAACTAGAAGTAAAAGAGAAGACCCAGATTGAAGTTGTATCTCCTTTTTATATCGCACTCCATTTTTTGAACTTCTCCATTCTTTTGTCTTTTATCACGTATAAGATAATAATCTTATACACTCTCTCTTAAATTTAAGTTACAAAGTTCTCTTTTTTTACATTATTCTTCCATCTTTAATTAGCTAAAATATTTTTCTTTTAGCTTATACTTTTGGAATTCTTTTAATTTATCTGGATTAGTAATCTGTATGTCATTTATTCTTTCCAATTAGATAAAAAATAAGAATGACAATTTTAACCTTCATTCAGTTTTAACAAAATTATACTAATCAAAAAAATCTAAATTTATTTTTTACTTTTACCAAATCCAATATATATATAACATATATATATAAACGTTACAATACCACCAGTGCCAGGAGATGAGAATAAAATAGGGGTTTAATAATTTTATCTTAAGTTTTTAAATTCATATTCTATTTTTTTCCTTAGTACTCGGAATATTGTGTAGACTCATTCACAAGCGTGTACCCACTTTTAGGTCTAACATGGCAGAAATGGAAAATATTTCAACATTCATCTGTGTCCTATCCGCTTTAGTGTAATATTAACGATAAGAAGCCCAAGTTATAAGCACAAACAGATTGCTCACGTTCTGAGTCTTACAGCCGTGGACTTGGTCCAACTGATCCGCCTTCCCCTTTATTGGGATCTCTCTAGAAATAGTCTGAGACATTTAAGAGGTCTTATGTTCATATCGGATAAGGATGGCATGTTATTCCCCTCTTCAGTAACCGCCACCCGGTCAAATACTTGTGACTTACTACACACCACGATCTTTTTTAGACATATATAAAAAAATATACATATATATTTTTTCTTTCTAAGTCATATTAAAAAAATATTCTTTCATATTTTAATAATCAGGGTTTAATTAGTTAGTTTTTTTTATAATTTTTCTTTTTCAAAAAAATCATAATTTATTTTCCCGTGAGTTTTTGGATCATTAAGTTCTTATTATTACAACTCATCTCAGGTTGTAGTTGTTAAATCGAAGGAGTTGGGTCCCATTGTAATTTTTTTATTACTAGCACTACCCCAAATTTATATTTGAGCATGAGTTGATCAAGCGTACAAAAGAAAAAGAAAGTGTATTTCTATTCTCAACACTATTTTTCCATCAACTTCCAGAACTATCGAGTATATGACAGAACCAATTTTAATTTCTCTTGAGGGAGAGCGTAGACCCACTGAGATGTGTCAAACATAGAACTGTAAACTAAACAGAAAAATGATTTTAAACAAACGTATTACCTCCTACCGTAACGAGAATTAATAGTTTTAAGATTATTGGTCTAGATTTTAGAATCGGTAATTTTCGTAAACTAGAATTATCTTTTTTTGAGATTATTATTGCTGAGCTTATTCAAACATATTGGCAAGGTAAATTACTTTTAAATCTTATTAAACTAATAATAACTTTAATACTAAAAAGAATAATAACCATTATTAATAGCACAATGAAAAGGTGATAAAAGTATAACTCTTTTATTCTAACAAATAAAATATTTATAAGTAAATTCTAATTAACTAAACTGGAAAGTACACACATGCTAATCCAGATAATGAATCAATTAACAAAACAGTTAGATAAATAATGAACACAATTTAATAATGTTCCAAGATCTTGTATAAAATTCTTTATAAGAAACCCTTGAATACGAAAACATATCAGGATGGTAGCTAAGCCTAGATAAATAATTGTTTGCAAACTTTTAAGCACTATCAGGAAAATTTATTTTTAACTACGGTAAGTTCATTGGTTTATGGACCCAGACATGAGAATTTCCATTGGTCTCTCCTGGTTCCATTATTGTTCTTCTATAGCTGGAAAAAGAGGTTGTGGACCCTTTTATTGCAAAGGGTTTCACAAGCCTGTTTCATGCTCTGACAGCTTGGTACAGCAAGGGCATACTGTGTAGAAGTATATTTCTTGCCACAGGTTAGCTCGTGGAAACCCCAACTTTCAGAGGTAACTAGAAGTAAAGAGAAGACCCAGATTGTTGTACTCCTTTTTATATCCGCTCCATATTTGGAACTTCGGCACCTTTTGTCTTTTTCATAAAAATAATAATCTTATAGACTCTCTCTTAAATTTAAGTTACAAAGTTCTCTTTTTTTGCATTATTCTTCCATCTTTAATTAGCTAAAATATTTTTCTTTTGCTTATACTTTTGGAATTCTTTTAATTTATCTGGATTAGTAATCTGTATGTCATTTATTCTTTCCAATTAGATAAAAAAAATAAGAATGACAATTTTAACCTTCATTGCACGTTTTAACAAAAATTATACTAATCAAAAAAAAATCTAAATTTACTTTTTTAGCTTTTACGAAATGCCAATATATTTGTAACGTATATAAATAAACGTTACAATATATATATATATAATGGGATGGGGAAGTTGGCCATACCTGGAGTAATGAAGGAATAAAAGATAAAATCATCATCACCAAATAAATAAGATATAATATAAAATACTAAAGTAAGATATTATCATAAAGTAATGTTTAATATCCCAAAATATATAATAAATTTTATATATTATAGAGATCATGAGATATCTGACAGATCAGCCCAGTTAACTCATTAGAGCAACTATCAATAACTATAAATTCACCAGCATTATAAATAAATGAAAGCAATACTCATTCATTATGAGTGATTAATAATAGAATAAATCAACAGTCATGGATCTAGTTTAGACCAGCCAACAATTTAGCCTTTGCCACTTGGGCAATTATTTAAACATTAATTTGGATGCATCCACTTAAGTTCTACCCTGTAAGAAAGATATAACTATGAAAACTATAATGCTGGGATACTAAAACATGCTGATCATCACCAATGCTTTGAACTACTTAGTACCTTTAATGTACTGGCCAACTACAAACTTAATTTCTAATAGAGACTAAACTAAAATAAATGTAATGCATGAACTATAAACAATATATTCTTTGTGCCAGCCAGGATGATGATGATGAGTGATGGGAATATCATCATGATAACTGGGTGCCCATAAACATTAATATATATTCATTTTAATATATTAGGCCATTATGCATGAATCTAGCTAAGAGAACATAAGCTCTATCACTGTATTGTGACCAAAACATGATGTGATACGTAAGATCCAAAAACAAACCATTTAGAATCAACTTCAGTGGAATGTTAACAAAGATACAAGTTTATTAATAACAAAAAAATGAAGTTAAGGTCTTTAGAATATGTCTATACAAATGTCTTTTGATTTTGATTAATATACAAAATTAAGTTCTTTCATTGTGATTTACATATATGTTCATATACAAAATTCATGTTATTAAGCATAAGTTTTCTTGTAAAAAATATAATCAGTTTTAAAAATAAAATCAACCTTTAACAGATTATGTTAATTTATTACTACATTTTTAGAATAACATAGAATCATCTATTCTTTGCTGTTTAATTTTTTTTAACTTAAGCAAAACTGCAGGTATTTTTAAAATGTCATTTTAGGAAATTACTAAAAACAATTTCTTCAATAATATGCATAAATTGTCTGTGGATTGCTATTTTTTTTTAGATGGGTGATAAGCAAATTATTCATTTGCTTTACTTTACATTATAGATTAAAATATCATTTTAAGGAACCATATAAAAACCTATTGAATATACACGCAATGCAATGCATTTATCTGTGGTTCGTATTAGATATAAATAAACAGCAGCACATGTACAATGACTTTTTCATCAAGCTGATGGACTCTGGAAAAGCTGATAGACTGGCTTGTCATCACTGGGTAGGCATAATCAGATATATTGGCATTCAATCAGTTCTCTTCTGTCTGGGATATGATAAGATTCAGGCCAGAAAACTGGCATTTTAGAACACATTTGTAGCTATGAATTTCAACACAAAGAAGTGGGTCATTTTTCTCTATGAATGCAAACTCTACCATCATGTACTGTAGAACAGCTGCTTTCTTGCATTTTTACATCTTCATGGTAGTTTTCTGTATAACTCTGCTAGCAATCTTTTCTGGCCAGATATAATTGTTGTCAACTATAGCAAACTAAAACAAAATATTATAACCAACTAAAATATTAATCAAAACTACTAGCCAAATTGTTCTAATCTTTTTTCAATTATTTTTATAACAGTCAGTTGAGGAGTGAAAAAAACACCTCAAAATTTAGTCAAAATACAGAGTCATAGAACTGTTTTTCTTATCTCTCTTGAATTAAACAATTTTAATTTTCTCCAAAGCACTTTTAATTAAAAAATACATTTTGGAAATTTCATCAAAGATTTTTAGAAATAGATAATATAATTTTTTTACAATTATCAGATCTATTATCATAATACATGCTTGTTTTTTAATTTCAAGATGAGAATACAATATTAATTAGACCTTTTTAATTGCTAAATTTATATTAAAATTCTATTTTAAATCCAAAATTATTTAACATTTTACTAGGATTATTCTATTCCAGAGAATGTAGAAAAATATTTACAAAATTTTTGCCTGAGTTTATTTCTACTTTTTCTTTCAAATTTATATATATTTGTGCACACACACTATATTATTGTGTGACATATAACAGAACTTATATATATATATATATATATATATATATATATACAGAGATATATATATATATATATATATATATATATATAAGTATGTGTGTACTACAATAAACACACAATTTACTTCTATGAAGAGTTGAAGTAGACCATATGAAAATGAGGTTGTGTTTATGCCTGTGTAACAACAGTTTCAGACTCATTTAAAAATATTTATTAGAATAGCTTAATCTATATGAATCTAGAATAGTTAATATGAATAGTCTTATAAAATTGATAAAATGATCCAGGAACATAAAGAGATGCTGAAATATTTATGAACAACATTTAGTTCATTTGCCATGACATGAAATTGTCATGCTATGTAAAAATAAGACAAATCATTCAGTGTTGATGCATATTTCCAGCACATACATTATCAACAGTTCTGGAGTGACACCAGTTATCTATGCAAATATAACAATTATTCATCTTGTAGTAAATCATGCATTTTGTTCTAATATTGTAAAACCAATTAACCTGTTGCTAATGTGCAAATATTTGACATTCTTTTCTATATATCAATTAATTCCAATATGACATCCACTAAAGACAAATATAAAAGATCATTTTTTTTTAAACATTGGCTAATGAACTGAACACATAAATATAATAAATAGATTTATTCTATTTAAATTAATAATAAAGATATATTGAAAGTAGTTATAATTTTTTGTGTTTTTTTTTTTTTTTTTCATTTAATATTATACATGGATTTTTTAAACACATGTTTAGATGTCAAAGGAATAATTTTTTTATTCTGGTTTAACTGGACAAATTTAAATTAATTTTGAGTTTTAACTGTATCTAAGTTAGAGGATATTTTGCACTTATTTGTGGTTGTTTAAATATATGTTGGTTTTATACATCTATAAAGAATTAGAAAAAAATGGGAGCATCTTTTTCTTGTAGTTGTTAAGTAATTATAAACAAGTAGCTTGTAAATGCATGGATTTTTAAATCAATAAGTTATCAAACTCTCCAATGTGAGCCTTCATAATCAACAGATGCAGGAAGGATAGTGCATAAAATCCATATCTAGTGCCTACTTATCCAACATCCACAGATTAGTTTCTAGCTTGTGACTTTCATCAGTGAGGAGTTTTCAATTTGGGAGAATTGTACCTAGACTTTAGGATGTAATGCAACTCTCCAACAGCCCCCTTTACCTATTTAGTTAACTATAAAGCTAGGAGACCAGGATGAAAACATCATAATGTTTCCAACCCAAGCTCATATGCTTGCATAATCATATAGATCTGAACTCAGTTGAACATCTATACATTTTGGTATCTTTCATTCTTCAAAAGCCACAGTCACCATTATCCTATGGTCAAGATATGTATAAAATGATCAAAACATCTCATGATCACCATTTCATATGCTTATACTTGTTGTTAATAAGATGAGCAAGCTCTCCATACAGTAGTGTCACATAAACAATGTGATGTTCTGATGGTTTCAATACATAAGTTGTTATATTTTTTTATATATTTCTCCAATGGCATTATGCACAGATATTATAAGCATGTATGTGTGTATTTATATCAAAGTATCTATATTTGAAATTTTAGTGTAATTAAAATAAGTTCAGGTGTAAGTTTAGTCACAACAATGTTATTAATATGTGTATTGTGCATTTACAAAATATATGATATATATATATATATATATATATATAATCAATTCACTGAAAAATTAAAATCTACCCTATTTTAATATAGCTTTTGTAATCCATAGTTTTCCCATTATTCCTGTTAAATATCTCATTTTACCAAACTTGCCTTAAATATAGTCTTTTTATTTGTGATATTTCAAAATATTTTGAAATGAAATTTAGAACTTTAGTTTGTACTTTAGAAATATTCTCGATGCAATTAAATTTATTTTGTAAATTCTGTCACTGATATTATTTATATATGTTTAATAATAACAATTTATACAATTTGATTTACTGATGTCAATTTTTTTTCCACTCATGACTCTAAGATTATCGACTTTACTCTAATAAATTATGGTTATAGTTAATCATGTATTAGGATAGAGATTAGTATATTCCAAGTAGAGTTTAAACAAACACATATTAATCTTTAACTAAGATTAAGTATTTATCTTTGGATTATAAATGTAATCATTTTTGGTAATAAACATTTAGTGATAATCATTAATTAATGAAATCAATTAATGATTATTACTAAATGTTTATTGGGTTAGGAATTTGGCAAAGTTATATATCAAATGTCTAAATGATAAAGATGTACCAGAAGATTGAAAGAATGCAGTATTAATATTAATATTTAAAAAAGGTGATAGAGAACATATTAGAAATTGCAAACCTATCAGTCTTTTATCCGTTTTATACAGAATATTTACCAAGATAATTACAAATGTCTACAAAGAACATCAGATTTCAATCAACCAAAAGAGCAAGCTGAATATAAAAATTGTTCTAGTACTTTAGATCATATCCAAGTGTTGAGAAAAGCTATAGAAAGGACCAATGAATAAATGTTGCTAATATGCTATGGACTTCAGTGATTAGATAATCAAGGTATGGATCTAGAATATTGTCATACTCTAAAGAATATTTATAAAAATGCATCAACAACAAGTACATTATATAATGACAGTATGAATGTTAACATTGAGAAGGGTGTAAGACAGAGTGACTCTATATCTCTCAAACTTTTTACAGCAGTTGCTGCAAGAAATAGTTTGTGGATTAAAATGGAAAGCTAGAGGAGTCAAAGTAAATGGAAATTATTTAAGTCATTTAAATTTTGAAGATGATGCATTTGTTTTTGCAAATAATGCAATAGTTGTCAGGTGAAAATAAGAAAGTGAGACAAAAGATAAATGTTGAAAAAACTACATTTAATGTTCAATAGATTTTTTTCAAAAGATGAAAATAAAGATTGATTATGATGAGTTAGAAGAAGTTAACAACTACAAATATCATAGTTTATTATTACAGATGGAAACATAATGGATGAAGCTAATCATATAATTAGACTTGGTTGAAATGCTTTTGGTAGAAATAATTCAATATTAAAATGAAATATACCTATGTGTTTGAAAAGGAAGGTTTTTAATAAATATGTTTTATCAGTTCTTACTTATGGATCTGAAACATGGATACACAAAAGAAGAGTGATATGACACTCCAGATCACTTAAAGAAGTATGGAGATATGCATCTTAGGAGTAACAAGAAGAAATAAAATATGCAATATATGGATAAGACCACAAATAGGTACTACTGACATATTTGAAAGAATTAAAAGAGTGGAGTGGAGTTGGGCTGGACATATTTCTAGAAGAAATGATAATTGATGGGCAACATAAGTCTTAGCTTTTTCCACCCCAGAAAGAGACCACATGTGAGACAAATAATTGAAATAAGAAAGTGTGCAGTGGTGATGTGGAGAAGAGAGGCTAGAGATCAAAGATGGATTGAATTTGGAGAGATCTTTATCCTGCAGTGGATTGATAATGGTTGACAATGATGATGATAAATAATCATTAATATATACAACTGAAATGGATGATCTCAAAGATTTCAAGTGCAAAAAGTTTAATATTTGTAAATCATGTATATAGATACTCAACAAATTTGCATTTAAAAGAACTAAGGTAAATAACAAATAATATTTAATAGAGTAATTTTTACTACACTCCTCTCGCGCAAGATAGGGGGCAGTTTCTATTCACTTTTAATACCTTATTGAGGATGTAATAATAAACATATAACCAAAAACATATGAAAAAAATTTATGACCACCAACATAAACATATAATTTTGGTCATATGTTTATGAATACATCCCTCAACGAGGTGTTAAGTGGATAAAAACCAGTCCCTACCTTGCATGAGAGTGGTGTAGTCAACATTCCACTAATTGGATAATCTTTAGTCTAATGAATGTCTAATAAAAAATATTAATATACCTAGGGTAAGCGATTCAATGTATTTCACACTCATACACACACGATGTTTTTTGACAGATTCATCATATGAAAATATGTCATACTTGCAATTAAGTAATCTGTATAATCATCGACATTGAAACTATCTGAAATTATTATTTCCTTTAATGTACATTTAGAATCATTAGTGCTCAACAACCGTAATACTTCTTAGCCTGACGCAATTATTTTTTTTTAAAGACCAAGTCGTATTCTTAGAATAAATGAATAATTAATTCATCAGTTATGCTACAAAAAAAGTCTTCTAAATCAAATTATTATATTATTTTCATTTCAATTTAAATTTGTTGACAATAAGTAAAATAAAAAAATATCAAAAACGAATAAAGTTGTGCAATTTAGTAGATAGGATAAATCACGTGACTTTTTTTGCCTCGATTTCAATTTATAAAAAGTACGATAATTTTAATATGCGTTGAACAAATGAAATTTAAATATTCTTGCAGAACAAAGAAACGATACAAGTGTAAATGAAACAAAATTATTTAATCTTACAATAAAAAAAAAAGTGTAAATACTGCACGCATATATACATACACACACGTGATTGTATTGATAAACGCATCTGGTTATTTTTGGTACGATTTAGGTGTTTGAATCCAAACAAAAAATTTTCTGGTAACAAATAATTTCTAAGTAACATTACCATATTCTATTGAAAGCCAGCACTTAGTCAATCGATCATGCTATCTAATTCCTATTGGTTCTCATAAATCTATGGCTAATTGATCCCATGGGGATATATATATATTTTAATCTTTTACTATTCTTCAACACTGCTGTAGAATGCTGGAGTAATCTTTACCCTTCACTGACTTTACGTATTATTGCATCTATTTTATAATTTGCTGATTTCACAGGAAATACAAGATACAAATGAGTCAATAGACACCCATGTGCAGTAATTGAGGGGCAAACTCTGGATCTCATGATTTATGGTTTGTTGCATAACATTGTTACTTTTGGTGTTTATTATTTTTATGACGTTCTGAACAATAATTTAATTTGATTGCTTTGATCCACATAATTTGATCTAGTGCTGCAATGGGAACTCTAGAGCTCATGGTCTCTGGATTATTTTTTTATGAACTCTAGGATTAATTTTTTATGAACTCTAGGCAGTAAGCCATACATTTACTGTATGAAATTTTTACAGAATAAAACACTAATTATGTCGATGAAAAGATAATAAAAAAAATTAATGTAGCTGATGTCTTAAATAGTAACTGTAATGTCCAGATAAATGATTTTCACAGTTTGAAAAAAATAACTGAGTTGAAATCAATGTTTATGTGTGACCACTTATTTTTTTTTCATATTCTATAACTGTGCTGATATCTTCTCCTAAAACTGCTTGCATACTTTGATGGCTGAAAGTTATAAAAATGAAAGTTACCAAAAAGTATAGGCATTCAGTAGAGGTTGGACATATTAGGAAAGTGATGTCATATTGATAGTACTTGAAAACTGCCATTTACTGGTATTATATTTCTTGTACTTACATATTAATAAGTTATCATCAATCTGATATGTGAAAAAGTGGCTGATCATTAAAGTGATAATACCTGACTAAACAAACATTACCTGAGGCTATAACATGATTTCAACTTTAAGTATCTGCAGTTCTTAAAAGCTAAGATTACCACAATATAGAGATACTGAATTAGTATTAAATCAATATAACTATACAAGCAAGTTAGCCTGTGTTAAAAACATTTATGTCTTTCATTTTGTTTTGTTTTTTCTTATAAAAAATATTAATTGTTAAATTTATTACATTTTGTTACACAATGAGAAAACCAGGAAACCTTGTCAAATTTGGTCTGTTATGAAAGTCTCTGTAAGCCTGATGGGACAATTAGTTATACACACTTGGATATGTATGTTTGGGAAGTTGCAGAGATTCCAGGTGTTTTCTATAAGAAATTTTGAGGCAAGAATTTTATCCCTATTTTGGATTTTTTTCATAGTTCCTATGAAAATGTCTTTGGTCTTAGAAGAGCGGCAGGTGAACTTTTGTTTGCATCTTGCGATCCATATGGAATAAGTGAGAAAAATGGATTAACTTATAATTTGGAAATCCCTTGACATTATACAATCTTTGATGTTGAGACTGCTATATAGATCAATTATGCAGTTGTGGGCAATTATGTTTTTTATAATTTGGAAAGCCATACAGGTTTGTATAAGGTGGTTGAATGTTTCATCATTCTACCACAGTTGTCACATAGAGGATTTACTTTCCTGAAGTATTTCTTGTGATGTAAAAACCAGTAAGTAGGCATTAAGTTTAGATTTATTTTAATGAGGAAATCCAAAATCTTATGTTCCATCATTAAAAATTTAAATATAGTTGTTATTTTATAATTGCTACATCCTATACTAGGATGAGCAGTTTGGGATTCTGGATTAATGATAGTAGGTGCTTCTCATATTGTTAGCTTTTTTTCGAAAGCATCTACAGAGGATCCATTGGTCTGCATCAAATGAGATATGAGTTTGTCAAGCCACATAATTTTAGATGGGGCGGTATCCGTGGAATCTATTTGTAATACAACTGTTTTTGAGTAGATTTTTTATTGAGGCTGAACACTAATGAGTGTGTCTTTTGGTAATATAGAGCTTCAGTAGAGTGGAGCAACATGCCATTGCATTTTTGATGGAATTGTATCTTTCTAATACTTATTGAAGCAGATCTGCCTTTTCAACAATTGTGCACACAGCTTGTTGATTTTTATATTGAAGGTCTTAGTGTCTGTCATTATTGGGAGGTAGCAGCTTATCTTCATTATGATTTTGATGTTAATCAGTGCTATCTTTCAGGATTGATTGCTTGATGATTAAAAAAGAGATATAAATGATGCTTACTAGAATGAAATTGCATTAGATCCTAAAGATCCAAATGAAAATTTCTTCACTGATAAAATCCTTAAGCTTAAAACTAATCAGATTGGAGATAAGGGACAGAACAACTCTTGATAGTGATTTATTAAGCACTATCATTTGACATCTATTAGTTATTAAAGCTTTCACTAGATGGCATAGAAGTTGAAGAAAAAAATGTGCTGCTAAAGCTTTATTAGAATTGCTAAAAGAAAACTAGAGTGCAACTGTTGAAGGCTAAATAAATCAAACTTTTATTATGTATCAACATGTAGTCATTATGTACATATAAATGTGACCCTTAAAAAAGAACGTAGTACTATTTTCATAACCTACACTCTTTCTTTCTCTGAACAAAGTATTACCTTGTGATAAATTCCAAAATTCATGTGAATTTCAAACAATCATGTCTATGCATGGTTAATGATTAAATGAAAATCAAATCAAACCAATATCACCACTGAAATCTGTCAATTGTTTTCTTCAATAATTATGCTGTTTATTCCATTTCTAAAGTAATGCATATAGTTTAATGCACACCTTATTTGCAATGATGCTGAGTATTTTGTGAAGAGTATATTTTCACATTTTCTTTCTGTTCTCATGATGTGTTTTGGAATTCAAGTATAATTTAAAGGTTTTCATAGATACATAAATGATTTCCAATGGAATGTTTTTTTTTTTTCAGGCAGCAAGTTGTATATAGGTTTTTCAGGGAAACACAAATAATTTAATTACAGTGACCTATTGAGTAATACCTCCTTCAATGTATTTCTTTGCAAAATGTTAGTAATACATTTCATCTACAATGTGGCACTTTTAAGATGGCTTTATCTTTTATTCAAAACTTTACATTGCAGTGACGAAATATTGATAGCCATGCACAGATAACTGGCATTTGAAATTGTAATCAGTTGTAGAATATATTTTTTCAAATAGCCGACTACAATGGGGAAAAAATGTCACATGACCCCAAATTCTATTTGTATTTCATTTCTGTCATCTATTGTAAGTTCAAATAACTAATACATGTCAGATGCTTATGCATATAAAACCATTATCCAGTGCTGCCTTTGCCAATATCTATATGCAAATTAGTTTCAATATTATGTTCTTAATAAATTAGAAGTTTTTAAACAAGGTCTACTATAAGTAGATCTAGTGTTTGATCTTCATATCATCCAACTACTTTTTGATTTGAGGCCTTTGTCAGCAGAAAGTTTTAAATCTGGGTCTAATAAAAGGATGCACATTTTACCCAGATGTCATCCTTTTACACCTTATTTCTTTCAACCTACTCACTTAAAAATCAAAGCCATCTCAATGTTTTGAATTCACACCAACTTATTTGTGTGGATCTCTGTATATTCTTTACCTCATATTAAATTTAAACTATTACAGTGCTTACAGAAAACATTTAAGAAAGAAACTCCATTTTGTTTATTACAGTTTTGCTAAATATTGGAAGCTTTTACCATTACTCCTCTTATGCTAATCTGTTCATATTCTCAGATTAGCTTCTGTCTAATGACCTTTAACTATGTGTATTTGATTCAGCTCCAAGAAACTCTATTAAGATGAAAAGCCATAAACTGGAAACTTCCATATCATCTATTAATAATTCAATTTTAGATAGGGGTGGAACTGAGCTATCCAATTAATATCAATTCAACTAATCATGGAATGCTATTTAGTGCATGGACAAAAAATTAAATAAATAAAAGCCAATTTTTTACCATTTGATAATTGACAAGCGATTGTGAAATATCATTTTTATCTCGTCCATAAAAAAAGGAATGAAGAGGAATGGCATTGCTGGATAAGTTATTCATTTATAATTAATTATTTAAAGGATAAGATTTTTATATTTATCTTTTATCTATATTATAAGCACATTTAAAAATATACAAGTGTGTGTTGAAAGTTATTCTTTGTGAGAATCTTCTACTATTAGGACATGTGCACGTGCGTGTGACTATATATAACTTGTATTAATCTTGTTTTACTACTTTGAACTAGACATATTAATAATTTGCTGTCAGACTGACCTGTATTTGATCTTTGAAGTTATTAATTAAATAAAAAAGCATTCTCCTCAAAAATAATTTTGACCCATTTTTATATTTCCGTAATTCTAATTTATTATCAATACGGAATAAATTATATAATTTGAATCATTGATTTTTTTTTATCTCTAAATGTCAATAATTTTATTTCTTGCATTGATTGTACCTATAAATTATTCTTGTTGTTTAAAATTTGTGCCTCCGGTTTTATTTGTAAGACTAACCAAAGTCTATTGACCTAGATACAGTTTTAATCAAGAAACTTCAGTATCGTAACTCTGAAGATTAATAAAGTAGAGAAAATATTAAACGGATACATTTAAAAATATATATATTTATAAATTACTTTCAAATACTGTTCAATATTACATTATTACTCAATATATATATATATAAGTAAATCTTATTAATACATCAACCTAATAATAAATTAATAATCTGATAGCTTTATTACTTGGAGTACGTAAGAAATTTGAATACCGGAAGTCACACATGTAGGATACGATCCGAAGACTTTGAATTCTAGAATCAGGTACCCTACTTCCAGAAAATGGTGTAGAGATAATAACAACAGAGTAAAACGGTATGAAATAGGTCTTTGCGCAGCCAATAATGCAGTAGCACTTTTCCTTAGAGGAATAGTACATAAGAAGGTAGCGCTTTTCTTACTATGCATTTTCTTTTTATCCTGGAATGCTACCTAAATAAAATTAATTAGATACTCTTTATCTGATCAACTCTGACTGGCTATTGATTTGCTATCTAAAAAAATATAAACTTGTACTGAAATTATCAATGATCATAATTTAAAAAAAAAAGTGTCTAATATCCGCACAGGGTTTGAACCGTTAGTTATAGGTTTCTCAGGCGCGTCAAAATATATAGTGAATGTAGATATGTGTGTGTATGTAAAATTCTAAAAATGCAAACCAAAATAAATACAGTGTATATGAGAAATATATATATAATGTCTGCTGCGGAATGAGCTGCCAAAAATACTCGAAGAAAAATCGATTGCAAGAAACATTTGAAAGCTAATGATTTAGCAAAAGTGTTTTAAGCTGTTAAGTTGAAATTGTCGTGTTAAAATCTTTAAGTCGACGTGTTGAAATCTTTCAGTTAAAGTCCTAGCTTAGAGCTCTTCATCTCAGACGGTAAAGTTCGAAAAAAAAAAAATCAATAAACAAAATCAAAAAGATGAACAAAATGATTTATGTTTCAGAGAAGATAACGGTGAACATGTTCTCCAATGTTGGAAGAGAAAGTTTTCAGTTAAAATTAGCAGCTAATTTTAAATTTTGAAACTGCCATATTTAAATAAAACAAAATTTCTTAAATTCAGTACTTCTATATATGTAAACACCGACTACTGATATAATTGCACAAGACATTTGAGATTAGTTAAAAATGTAATTATGGATCGCGATCTTTTTATTATTATTGTTTGAATATTTGATCGGTGATCAAGTTGTGGAAGTAAAAAATATAACTATTCGTCGCTTTTCATATTGTTATTATTATTAGTAATTTGCAAAGAATCAAGACAGCCATACAATATTATCGATGTTAATAATAAAATTTTTAATATTGATAAAAACAACATTTTGAATTACTTTTATAATTAAAACTATAGTATAGAAGCTATGAGTTTTTTATAAATGTTAAACGATTTTCATGGTAATATTTTTGTTTTAGTGCATATATATATATATATCACAAAATTAAATGTGTAAACACATATAAAAAACAACAACATAATGGTTTTAAAAAGAATAACCATCAAGAGAAATGTTTATATATATATATGAATTATATCTAGAATATCTTCTGTAAGAGGTTTTCATATTTCAAATGGTGACTTATTTAAATACATTTAATTAAACACGATTATTATTATTAATAATATTAATATTTTAAATATAATTATATTTTATATACCTGAAGTCTAGATATAATATAGAGGATTTGAACACAGCCTTATTATTATTATTATTATTATTATTATTATTATTATTATTATTATTATTATTATTATTATTATTATTATTATTATTATTATTATTATTATTATTATTATTATTATTATTATTATTATTATTATTATTATTATGTTTCAAAGGATAAACTTTATTAGTGTTCTAAAAGGTTACACAAGTTACATTTGACAACATATTTCTTATATATAAATTGTTTTCACAAAACTGCATATGTACAATGATTTGATCAGTACCTGTATTATTATTATTATTATTATTATTATTATTATTATTATTATTATTATTATTATTATTATTATTATTATTATTATTATTATTATTATTATTATTATTATTATTATTATTATTATTATTATTATTATTATTATTATTATTATTATTATTATTATTATTATTATTATTATTATTATTATTATTAATAGAAGCAGCAGCAGCAGCAGCAGTAGTAGTAGTAGTAGTAGTAGTAGTAGTAGTAGTAGTAGTAGTAGTAGTAGTAGTAGTAGTAGTAGTAGTTAGTAGTAGTTATCATCATCAACCACTATCAATCCACTGCAGGATGAAAGTCTCTCCGAGTTCAATCCATCTTCTCTGATCTTTAGTTTCTCTTTTCCACATCACCCCTGCAAACTTTTTTATTTCATTGATCCATCTCACATGTGAAAACTTTCTGTGTCTTTTACAATCTTTTGGAATCCAGTTTAAGATTTCAATTGTCCATCTATTATCATCTCTTTTGGCAATTTGTCCAATCTAACTTTACTTCAGTTTTTTAATTTTTTCAATGAGGTCAATAACATCAGTTTGTTCTCTTACCCATACATTGGGTTTTTGATCTCTTCTTTTTATACCCAACATGCATCTTTCCATATATCTTTGAGTGCTGTAAAGTCTCTGTATTGTTCTTCTATTAAGCAGCCAAGTCTTAGATCCATGTGTAAAAATTAATTAGTGGTAATGGTATGCATAAGATAAACAAGTTATAAAAATACTATCAATGTTAATAAGAATTGTGAGAATGGATATTTTATTTATTGATGAGCAAAATTTTTGAATAAAAATAGAACTATAATGTTTAATAAATAATATTTTAGTTTCAGAGCAGACACAAGGTATATTACATATCTATATTACAACCTGTAAAACATTTGTATTTTAAAAACTGTATTTATTGTCAGTATTATTTACTATTATTATAAAATGTGGTTATAATTTTGATATAAAATAATGTTTTGTACTTAGTAATATCCACTATTATCAGTTAACTATAAGTAGGGAGAACAGTGACTTTTCAACTTTTGAGATGTTTGATAATGGCTGACCTTTTAAACAACCTCAGATCTTACCATTGTCCTTTTGAAATTTTATGAAAATGGAGATTAATTAAGGATCAGTGATATATCCTCAAGATCATTACAAAGTATTCAAGTTACTACACAATGAACACTTAGGAATAGTAGATGCTAAGATATTATGTAGGAGCTATTTCTGGTGGCCTAGAATTAATAAAAGCATAGAATCTTTTACAAAAAGTGCATGGCTTGTCAATCACATGCACAATTATAAAGGAAAGATTAATATTCATGGTTTCGGACTACAAACCCAAGGCAATGTGTTTATTTTGATTATGCTAGTCTTCTTATGGGTCATACAATCTTAATGTATGTTGATGCTTGTTCTCATTAGATAAAATATTGCATTGCAAAAATGGACACTGATGCAAAAAAGATTGTTGACAAACTAGATGACTTTTTCCAGTATACTGATGCCCTGAGATATGTGTCATATATAATGGTTTTGGCTTTATTCCCAGAACTTTGATGAGTTATGATACAAAGTATGACATATTTTAAACCCACAATGTGCCACCATTAAATTTTGTTTAAATTGGACAAAACTACTGCTGAATTTGTTGAAATGATTCAAATTGTGTATGATAATGAATCCATGAGCCATAATAATGGTTTAATCTAGTTTGTGAAAGTATGTGATGTCAAGTATAACATTGAAAATGAACCACAAAGTTATGAAACTTACATTTCATATGATAATTCACCCAAATATGATAGCATCTTAAAATTTTTGTGAAACATATGGTCACATTTCATATCATAACTTATAACACATATATTATAGTGTCTTAAAAGTTTTTTGATGAATAGCTAAACTATAGTGATATATATATATATATATATATCTATATATATATATATATATATATATATATATATATATATATAATGGAGAGATCCTTTTATATGTGGAAAAAAAACAAAAAGTTCTGATCTTAGCAAAGAAAGTGCTACTATAAGATAACATGATTTTAATATATAATTATATCATATCTAATATATTCTATGCTGATGAGTGTTTGTGATTTGGTAGAGCTAAAATGAGACACTGATAAAAGAAAACAAACATTTGATTATATATATATGTTTCTCACTGAATCGAATATGTAAACATAACAAATTTCATAGACTACTATATATTTTAATCATATATTTATTTTTATCTAATCGACTTTGTCAAAGTGAACCTTGTCTAGATGTTATGTTAATTCAAAATGTCACATGATTGACATTATCTTAGCACATCGTCTATTGACCATTATACTTTATAATTTTTATTCAATGCCCATTTTTCTACCAACTTTAATGAGCCTTGCATTCAATTCATATATTTTTTCTTTATTTTATTGTATATATATTATCTTATGAACTTTCCTTTCTTTATAATTTCTACAATATTTGATTACCTCAATACTTTCTTCACATTTAATTACATGTGCTGTTCCTAAAAAATGGCAAAATGGTCCTAACTTAATATCTCTCCTATTTATTGTCTATCTACATGCATGACTATATATATATATATATATATATATATATATATATATATATATATATATATAAACAGTACAAGTAATACTTACTAAGGCTATAAACCTCAAGAATATGCATGTGAAAATGTGAAGGTAGGGACCTCTACAGATATTAATTACAAGCTTATGCATTGGAAAGTGTAAGGTTGTGGTTAGAACCTGTAGAGGTCCCTACTTTTGCATTTTCAAGTACATATTCTTGAGGTTTATAGCCTTAGTAAATATTACTTATGTAATCAATGTGCATTTAAATAAATTTATAAACAATACAAGCAAAAAGCTAAACTAGTCAATATATATTTAAAATTACCGCAAATTGAAAATTCAACCAGACCAGCCAATAAATAATAATAGAACACAACCAAAGGTTTTACTGCTACAAGCAGAGTTCTCTAGTGTAAAGAACTACAAAAACTCTACCATATATATAAAACTAAACAGTAACCACAAATCCATTTACTTCCCATCCACTGAAGCAATTAACTTATTTAATAGTTCTTATAATATTATTTTATTTTTCTCAAAGAAGACAATCTTAGCTCCATCAAAATTAATAGTGTGGCCTGTATGTTTTTCATGGACATACAAAGCAGAATTAAGATATCTATTTCTAACACTACTTTTATGAACATTTATTCTTTAATTTAAACTATGTTCTTACAAAAAAAAGGGACAAAATATACTACATCAGGAATAGTTCTCCTATCTAAAATTTACTTTGTATTATTTAATAAATTATCCAATGTAATACCTCTTTTTTAAGCAATTTTTTTATTTCCAAACAAATTGCTATTTCTACCTACAATTTTATAAGAAGACAACTTAGATGGCAAAGAAATAAAATCATATTTTTCTTTATCCTTTACATCCTTACAAATATTATTATTAAATAAAATACTTTTAACAAATTTATCAGAGTAACCAACCCTCGGGTAATCTTTATAAAATTGACATTTCTGAAACAAAGCTACAACACTAGAATTATTTATTTTTTTATATTCATATAACAATAATTTCTTAAAGCAGCTACTTTATGAAATACGACTGATAGCTATTAGGTTTAAGTATATACTTAATTCTCTACTTTTAACAAAATGACCACATAGTAAACAATTAGTCTCTACATTTCTAATCACCAAAAAATCTAAAAATTTTAAATTAACAAAATCTAACCTCACTCCTTCTAACACATATCTTTTAGAAGAATCAAAACAATTAAACTCATTTACAAATTCCTTCAATTTATCATTCTCAACTACAAATAAAAAATCATCTACATATCTAACAAATAATTTTAAATATAAACAATTATTTTTAATAATATTTTTCTCCTGCATATAATTAATATAAACTGAACATACTAAAGGAGAAATGTTATAACCTATTATCCATTCTTCCTTAATTTTATAAAAAAATACCTTTATAACTAAAATACATAAAAACTTCCAATAATAAAAGCAAATCTTTAATTACCATAATTTTATTTTCTGATAAAGAACATAGCTTAACCATCACAGAGACATAATAACATCAATAATGCTTAACCTATTAACAAACTGATACATATTCTCAATATCTAATCTACCAAATACTCAATTACTTTCTATTTTAAAATTATTAATCTTATCAAAAGCCTCAAAAGAGGAAGCAACCATGTAATGACCAAAATCAACAAATTGTTTCAAAAATTATTCAAGAATCTAGAAATACACTCTACAACACTACCTGTAAAATCAAATATAAATCTTAAAGGAAAACATCTTGGCTGATATGAAATCATTTGGATAACATTTAAAATAATCTATCCTATTAAAAAATTTTAAATTTACCATTTTCTTCATAATATCTATCAACTTTATTTAATCACATTACCAGGATCTTTATCTAAAAACATATATTTACCATTATTTAATTCTTTCTCCATTTTATCGTTGGACTCATCTCATTTCATAATGTCAAACCAACCAGCTTTGTCTTCATGAGAAATGATCACATCATTAGCAATTAATCTATCCTTAAGATGTCTAATCTCAGCAGGATTAACCACAACTTTTTTTTCCTTTTTAAGCTTTTATTTAAAACCAGTTGAATACCGACTTTCTGCTCATCACTCAAATTACTAGATTCATTAGACAAAATTATATCAAAAATTATATCTTTAGAATGAAATGGAACAAGATTAAGGCCTTTACCAAGAATCTCTAATTCTCTGTCATTTAACTTAATATCAGAAAGATTAACAACACAATTAATAGAAACATTACTCTCATACCCCTTATCACTACAATAAATATTATTCATTTTCACAAACAACCACTTTAATCTTTTTTCATATTGCATACAATAGAAATTTAACCTATTTTGTCTAAACTGTCTCATGAAAAAATGTAAATTTGAATAATGAAACTCTTGCCTCCTATCTAAAGAAGGTATATTTCTTTTATATTCATAAATAAATTTGTAAAACTTTTTAAAATTCTCTTTCAAAAAACTATTCAAAATATGTTTGTATCTTAAAAACCAAATTCCTATTTTTAAGCAACTTTTTATTTTTCCTAACATTAATAATACAACTTCTAGGAAAAACATTAAATTTCCTACATTTTAAAAAAAAATAAATCTGCCATCTTAGAGACTCTATCCTATTACTCAATGTAGACAACTTTTTAATCATTCTATTATCATTCAATGGAAATATTTTAAAAACTAAACTCCATAAATCCATACTAAAGATCAATTAGAAATACACATCTAAATAAAATAAAAAAAACTCATGCACACCCAACTATATATATATTATACTGATTCATGCCTACCCTGAAAAGATGAGTGTGCTCACATATTGAACATGAAAAAATATGGTGGCATGCCAGGATAAGAAGTAATTTTAAATCTTTTTATGATTGTTTTGATGTAATCATCAGGATGATAATAAAAGTATTGACTCTTATATACCTTTGAAAGATTACTTTAATTTTCAATCCTTTGTGTCACTCCCAGAAAGAAAAAGATTAATTCTCCCTCCTGAAAGGATATGTAAGGCAAAGTATTATATTAAATATAGTCAAACAAACAAAAATCTAATTGAAATAAATACCCTAATGACTAAAGATTAAATCCTGATTAGTGAGTATCCCATATGCAGCTTAGTGTTCTCTTCATCTCATGTAAAGAAATGGGAAACTATAACTTGCACAATTATCTAAGGGTTTTATTATTTTAGAGAAAGAAATACGGATAAATTATCAAAGCAGGAAGGCAGTTCTATAAGTATTAAACAAATATTTATTGAACGCCGTATGCCTTCACCAATTACAAAGATAAATACAATAATAATAAACCTCAATGTAGAAAGAAAAAAAAATAATTTAATAGTTTTTTTTTATAAAGAAATATAATGTTAAAATGTAAAAAGAAAAGAATCAATTAGTGAGAAAGTGGTCTGAGAATCATAAACTCACACCCAAATATATTTTACAAATACTAAATATTACATTAAATAAGATTGATATTTTATGCAAAGATATATAAATGAAAGTTATTTAACACACAATAACATATATGAAATTAATAAAATAGAGTGTACCATATTTTCATACTTTTCTGAGCTCTGAGTAGGCTATTCATCTGTTCATCCAGGATGGCGAGGACTTCTCTTGAACATGGCACAACATAGCATCTTTCACAATCACTTGATGGCTAGATCTAGGAGACACTTCGGATGGCATTATTCAGCAGCTTCCATGATTATTTGATGGCTGGGTCTAGGAGACCCTTCTGATGATATTGCTCAACAGCTTTTATGATCATTTGAGGCATGGATTCAGGATACGTTTGTGATGATTTTGTTGAGCAGCTTTCATGATCATTTGATGGCTAAATTCAGGAAACATTTCTGACATCAGGAGCAGAGCTGGATATGTGCGCTGACTGGGGGGTTCCTATCCCATGACCATTTCACTGATGTGAGTACACTTGTGTTTCAAATATCAGCACCTTTACCTACATGATTTGAAATATGTAGAATTTGATCAGCTGACTGTCTACTTCTGTATATTCAGCTCCAATTCTCTACATTTTCATTGGTTGAATAAATTCAATAACTTCACCTAATAAAACTCTTGATTTAAAATTACCTATATGTTGAAATTTATAAATATTTCCATTTCATTTTCGTTTTACAACTTTTATCAAAAAAAATAATATAAATACAAATTATGCATCAACAACGTTGCATTTATTGAAAAATGCTAACACATTGAATTATGAATTATAAGCCTTAACTCTTGGCTTTTTTGGTGTGTGCGAGTATATGAAATATCCACAGATATCTCTCACTTATTTTATAACCTGACTTAATTTTAATTTATATAGATGGTACGTACCCCTTCCTTTAATGGCTTTATTACATATACTCGGCCATTTGCTTACACAATACCATCATATGTTTGGCCAAACACAGCGTGCCTGTCATAATATATATAACTAAATGAACACAAACATATATTCTTCCAACAAAACTCATGCAACAAAATTAATATATATTGAAGCAGATGATCTGATGTTCAGATCCTGCTTCACAGCCCACATCCAATCTCCTACCATCTAACTGTATTCAAACCCACCTTTATGCACATATATACATAGCTAATAATATATATATATATATATATTTGGTTAGTATTATAAACATAAATAATGTAAACGTATGTATTTTAATTTAAAAATATTTTATTTAATAATATTCTCATGTATATATGGGCG
>JAQFVV010013953.1:0-60849 GCA_028023455.1 Epiperipatus broadwayi
GCCCTGTGGGTTAATACACCACCATGAAGCAACAAATATAATTATACAATTCTGCAGATTAACCTCCAGTGCAGGAATGAGTGCAAAAATACAGAAAGTGGCAAATAATTAATCTGTGAATTAACCACCCAGCACAAATTAATGCCATTTAACATTGTAAAGCAATATTAATATTTACTTCATATTTAAAGTGCAAAAATCATCCTCCTCAGTTATTCTGACAGTTCAGAAAAACACCAGCAATTTAGAAAATGTGGGTTCATACATAATGCAAAGTGTTTCACTAATAAGGACAACTAATATACTGATTTATTCTGCTTAAAATATAAACATAGTAATAATGTAATACAGGTGACCTGGAAAGACTTATAAGACACTTCATGAGAGGTTGACACACACCATAAATTCATCAGTAATTCTCAAGCTTTTTTCATGCACTATTCCCTCAAACAAATATTCTATTCAAGCCCATGAATTGAATTTAAAC
The DNA here is from genome assembly GCA_028023455.1 of Epiperipatus broadwayi. Taxonomy (NCBI): domain Eukaryota; kingdom Metazoa; phylum Onychophora; class Udeonychophora; order Euonychophora; family Peripatidae; genus Epiperipatus; species Epiperipatus broadwayi. The sequence continues at coordinate 488 of JAQFVV010013953.1, forward strand.
ATAGTAAAAGTATAAATCATGAACCTCATATATAAGTTCATATGACAATAAAATCAAAATGAATTCATTCTTGCTCAAATACATAAATAAAAATATACATTTTTGGAATATTAAATATTATCCATGAAATAAATATGACTTGAATAGAAAATATACAGTACACAAAGTAATAATTATAAATTATAACCAAACTCCATAGATGTGATTATATCCATTTGTTCTAATTATTATGAGTAATTTTAAATTAATGGATTTTACGTGGGCTCTATGAATATGAGATAATTCCAAAAGCATGACATGTAGAGTTTAAATGAAAATGTTTTTCATAAGTTATTAAATTCTACATTTTATCTAGCATTATTCCAAATTTATAATATCCAGGCTATATTAATTTATCTATCCACATTTAAATCTAGGAATACTAATCAGAGCAAAATAATTTAATAAATCAACATTGGCGATAAAAATCAGAAAGTAATTTTAGTTAATTGTTTAAAGCAGTGGTCTTCAACCTTTTCACACCTGCAGACTGGTAAAAAAAGGATAAGGTTTTGTGGACCAGCAAAATTAAGGATAAGGTTCCGCGGACGGGCAGAAGTCTACAGATAAATTTTCTTAAAGATGTAAACTGCTTAGCCTTAGATGAGCATAATTGTTATAACTGATCAAAGCAACAATGTTAAATATACAAGATGAAATTATATATATATATATGGAGTTTGTATAATAAAAAAACTTTTTTTTTAAATTTTGAATTTTTTTAGAAAATAAAAAAATTAATTCTATCCCCTCTCCCCCTCATAATCATATGTGATAACTAGAAAAACAAATTAATTTATGTATGATTGATTAGATTTTGTTTTCATTCTGTTTCTCTTTTTTTAATTGGGTAAAAATGTGATAAAAAAAATTGTTTACATTAATTAAAAGTTTAAACTCTTATTATTTTGTTATTACAAACTTTCCTGCCAATCTACCATGGACCGATGAAAAACTTCTGCTGCCTGGCACTGGTCTGCAGACCAAGGATTGAAGACCACTGGTTTAAAGGCTATTATCATTATTCAAGTAGTAAACAGATTTAATAGTAAATACATTACTGCAGTATATGTTTAGATAAGATAGTCACATCTTTATTATTTAACTGATACACAGAAACATTAAAGTAGCGTTTTAATAAAATTTAAAATTGATTTTAAACCTCTTCTTTTTTTTAAAGTAAAGTTTTCATGTCTGAAAAACATCTGCAATTAAAATATTTATTTAATATTGCCAGTTTGCATGCAATAAAGTATTCCAAAGCATATTGATCTTCTGCTATTAATTCTACTTTTAAAGTTAAACATTCTGACAAATTGTTAGCGATTTGATTCAGTGGCTGGCAGATTTGAACAGACTCTTTAAATTCAGCAACTCATACTGTTATTAAATATCACCATTTTATATTTAAATTCATATGAAAATTCTTGGTTAATCCATTTGCTTATTAATTATTTTTAAGATATGCGTAACATGTTCGGCTTACATGTTATTCTTACACCATTTTGTCTTTTAATAATCATATGAACACTCACTTTTACAATGAAATGCAAACATATTTATTATATTTTTTTAATGATTAAAAATTAGTTAAATAAATGGCTTTTGAATTAAATAAAAATAATTTCTAAGATTATTTTAAATAAATAAGAATTATTGTTATTTTTAATCAAACTTTACTAAACTTGATGTGTGCTGTTGACTTCTTACAGGTTAAACATGTTTGACCTAAATCAGTAGATGGAAAAGAGTAATTTTAAATACATTAAAATAATACAGGCAATAAGCAAGACAAAATACTACTTATTCTCACCAATAAGTTATTTTGAATGCAAGTAAATAGTCTGTTCAAAATGCAAACCAAGACAATCAAATCACCAAGAAGAAGACAGAAATTTTTAAATCAGTTCTATCAATCTTTATATTTTACACTAAAATATAAGATTACAATATATATTCTATCTTATAATCATTATATATATATATATATATATATATATATATATATATATATATATCTTTATATAGCTCTCTATATAATGATTACATATTACTCTTTTTTACATTCTATATTTATTAATCCATAATATGTAATTATAATGTACACATTTGTGGGAATTTATTTATTAATATACTCAAATACATACTTTGCAACAAAATTTATTTTTAAAGCACACATTCGTTTTTATAGCATAATACAAATACTTCATCTCAAAAATCTTGAGTTGCTCATTGCACCATATTTAGTTTGGGGTTAGAATTGTCAATATATGCATATTTATAAAAACTGCACTTTAAGTAGTTATCTAATGTATATATAAAAACACATATGTCTCAATCTATGTAGCTAACATAAAATGGGATGTAAAAAGAATAATCACTGTCAAATATTTTCACTAGTCAAGCGTTGTTAACCGAGAGGTCATCGCAGCTGCCTTGCAAGCAAGTAGTTGGTTGCAGACGGTTGTGGGTTCGCCTCCCGGCCGATGCTATGACATATAGAAAATGTATATATATTTTTTCACCAATAAAAGTTAACTCTAGTTCCCCAAATATAATTCAATTTAAGCAAAGTAAACAAACTAATTTTAATCTGCAAAATCTGTCTATTTTTACATATTAATTTAGAAACCATTATTTATTAATTAACCTCCACTTAAATAAGTATGTCATTCCAAACTCCAAAAAGAAAGAATAAAGAATGGAGAAAAAAAGAAGATATCCTAAAAATGAATTTTGTAATGACTATTTCTTTAAGATTGTACCATTTTACTACACAGTCTATAAAAAGATATTTATTAAAAAAAAATTTTAAAATATTTTTAGAATGTTAATGAGTGGAAATTTACGGAAAAAAAATTAAAATGAATATCTTTAAAATTTTTCTCATTTGTAAAATGGAAAATAGCAAAATAAAAATTTAATTGCTTGAAATAAAATAAATGATTAGATATTATGTAATCTCTAATTGATAATATCGCTGATTTTTTAAATAATAGTAATTATGTAAAATTAAAAGCTCTGATCTAAACTCCAAATATTCTAAATCAGAAAGCACAGACAATGATAATAATACACAGATATTTCCTAAACATTAATGATTGTGTTTAAGAAAAAACAAAAAAAATATTGATGTAACTGTATTATCAATAATCTAAATTTCAATATTTTGAAACTAGTGTCAGCAATGATTTTAATTATAAAAAAATAAAATTATAACCATCTAAGATAATAATATGCATGTGATGTGATGTATTATGGCTTCTCCTTAAACGAAGTCAAGAATATCTCAGTAATTATGCCCAGATAAACCTGTTAGCCACTTTATTTTACATTCCCCACTCTAAATTTACCCATAATCTACTCAATCCCATTTCCACAACATAATCTTTGTCAACTCTATAACCTTTATATCTAAATCCCCCTTATCTTTTCCCAACCCCAACATAAAAACCAATAATTCACTTTCTGTATAATCACTCTTTTCATATTTATTTTTCCATAACTTCATTATATGAACCCTTTCTGTTTTCAAACATTTACATTCAATTAACAAATGCCTAATATTTTCTATTCCTTCCTTACATAATTTACAAAATAAATCACCATATTTTTCCATTTATATGTATATTCTTTTGCAGCAAACACTTCCTACAGTAGCGCCACTCAGTGCAGGAGTCAATAATCAACAGATGCAAGAAGGTTTGCGCATAAAATTTTTATCTACTGAATACTCATTCAATATTTCCAGGCAAGTTTCTAGCTTGTGACTCTCCTCAGTGAAGCCCTGGATCTAAGATTACTGCTTTTAGATCTTGGGTGCAGTGCTCTGACATCCATAGCTCCTCACAGATAAAATCTACAAGATAACAATTAGCGGCAGAGTGTATTATATGTACTAATGCCATTTAATATAATTAAATGATTGTTTATATTTCCCAAATATTAAATGTATACTAAAGTGAATTAAAACAATATGTTGCAAAGAAATATTCGGTGCTGATATAGTACGTGCTCGGCGGCCATTTTGAATTTGGAAACACCCAAAACACTGCTGCACATGCAAGCGATAAATGTCATTGACTAGAAACACTCATTTTAAAAAAAAAAAAACGCCTGATGCACCAAATATTCTTTAATTATTAGGTGTTTGATGTGCTTGGTTGGTATTTTGAAATGATGTGTAATTATTCAAATACATATATAACTGATTAATGCTGGGTCACCATGAAATGTCATCTTGGAGTTCATACATTTTTTTACATTGGTGGCCATATTTTTATGATTACACCCCTCCACATGGTGTTAAAAGCACATATAAACTATCATGTACGAGAGCAGTGTAGTGAAAATTATACTAACATTAGAATGTGCAGTAAAACAATACACCAACCTTTTTTTTGTTATTAATATATATATAGTATAGACACACAGTTCTACTTTAAAATTATATAAAATATTGTCATTATAATTTATTTTTATATTTGTAAAATCGCAAATCTTTTGTGTATATTTATAACATGAGATTAGTATAGTCAAATTATCATATTTTAAAATGAGTATTTGACGTAAAACATATTTTTTTATAATATATAAAAAGCATTATAATGTAACTAAACGCTGCTATGCATTTCTATTGAAACTCTTTCATTCAAATCTAAATTTGTGGTACTTTTTGATTAAATGATAATTTTAATAATTCCATGTTCAACGAATAATTGGTAATTTTTTATTATACTTACACAATTATTATACTGTAAAGATTGCGGTATTTTAAAGTGAAGTTTAAAATTTAAAGTTTATAATTTAAAAATTTTAACCTATAAATACTTTAATACTTCATTATTCCAGAAATAATGCATATCTGGAATTACATGCGACAAAATATCTCGTTCCTATGGTATTTGATTTGTGGAGGGAAACTGTTGATAGACAATCAAAATTTATTAAGAACTTATTTATATATTTACAGTATATTAGCGATTACTTATCTTTTCAACATATATGTGTTCAAGTGTTTCAGTATTATGAGATAGAGTGGTGGGTCATGTGAAAGTCTATATATAATCACAGGTATATAATAAGCCTGTGTTTCAGTTATTACATAGTAGAGATGTCTGCCCATCCCTTGTATATGTATTAAATGGATTATGTCCTGTACATGAGGTGTCAGATTGATCTTAGGTTCAATATAGGTGTGACAAAAATCTCAGCCTCAGGGTGTCCTTTAAGCATTCCATCATCAGATTTTCAATTGGATGGACGGTTGAAGAGTTGGAATGTGGAATAGATTGAAGCCTGTCCATTAAAATATGAAGATTGGCTATCTTAATATATACCTGAGCAATTATAGCATATATGTGTAGAGATGGTAATCTGGACCAACTGATGATTGCTGGTTTAGCATGAAATATGTATATTGGTGATTATTTATCTTTTCAACATATATGTGTTTAAGGGTATCAGTGATATTAGATAGAGTGGAGAGTGGTGTGTCATGTGAAAGTCTGTGCTCATATAGTATTGTAAGTGATTTATTAAAACGTTTTGACATTGGCTAAGAAGTTTTATTCAATATATATATACACACAATAGCTGAGCGCGTTATTTTTAACAATTTATGAATTTCATCGTTTTGATTTTTATTTAATAATAACTTTTTCACAATATTTGAATTTATTACACTAATTGTATCTACCAAAATATATATACATTGTTTTTATGTAAATAATTATTAATTAAGTCATATGGATGTTTTCTTTTTTCCGATAATTAAAAAACTATTATTCTTGAAAAAGAATAAGTGAAATGTTTTGTGCATTATCTACAATCTCACTTATATACTGCACCTCTAAAAAGACTTGATTGCTTTTTTACCCCTATATATATATAAACTGACTTGGTGACTTTATTCTCGATGAATCTTTAAGATATTTTAAGATTGTAAATAAGTTTAAGAATTTTTTTTGTTCTATAGATAACCAAGCTAACTATTAAGTTATTGGTTAAAAAATTAATAATAGTCGCGTATTAATCTCGGTTCATAGAAAGTGTATTGTAGCATAGACGATGGGATCTAATCCTACTGGTCACTTAATCTTGAGCAAAATAGTCACGTGTTAAAAATCCTTTAAATATCTGGGTTATGCTGAGCTTAATCTAGTCATTTACAGTGCCAATTTCTTTAAAGATGAAAATATATATCATATTTCTTTTATGTTTGTGCCTAGGTGTAGTTTGGGCATGTGCACCACCCGGAGATAGGCTAAAAGTTCTTATAGGCACCAGTCATGAACCTGCACGGGTAGATGAAGAAAATGAAATTGCTGACAAGGTAAAATATTTCATATTTATAAATTATTTTAAATAAATATTAATTTTATTAAGTACTGTATTATTTTTTACTTCCTAATTTCTATACAAATTATTAACCAACCAATATTTACAAACAGAACACAGTCCTTCCCAATAATCTTCAACTGTCTAATAAATTTTTTAATCAGCTTAAGTTGTTGAAGTAATTTATACTTAGATAATATTCTTTGTATACTATAATTTACCCTTTCTAATCATTATTTCCTTTCTAAATATCTGAAGTAAGCTTCTTTCTTTTTTTTTATTTAAGTAGATTTATTTATTTAATCTGTTATATATGGTACCCTCACCTTTGATCAAATAAGTAAATAATCATTTATTTTTATATAACGCTATGTTTACAATTGTATTACATTCAAATATCAGCCTTTCAAGCTAATTGTACATGCGTCTTTTGAGAGTGTTAAATAATAAATGAATACTTCCCTCCACAATACAAGATATATAAAATATACATAATGCTCCGGTTAAAAAAACTCTACATATAATAGAAACGAGTGCTAACAGTATCTTCAAATAATTTCTACTGTTAGACTAGCTCTAAATTAATAATAAAAAAAATATATGATTCGATTCAATAAATAAATAATATACAATAATAATCATTAGACATTTAATGGAGGTATAGTTGTTGGACTACATTGAGAACATTTTTCCTAAGGATATAAGCTCAATGGCATAAGAATACTCTCCCCCCTTCTATTCAAATAGTAATGCAAATCTATAGTATTCTTACGACTTTAAAATATTACAAATAATCTAATACTATACTAGACAAATTATAATCTCTGTTATTTAAAATATAATCATCTCAGATTCTTTAAATAAAATCATTAATTAATTTATAATATCCTGTAGCCAAGTATGATGAAGGATTTTGCATCATTCTTAACTACACCTAAACAACAACAACAACAACAACAACAACAATAATAATAATAATAATAATAATAATAATTCTACACTTAATCTAACTAACAATTAGTACTATATGTATTATTCAATAATCAGATCAAAAACAATAATGATGATGATGATGATGATGACAATAATAATAACAACAACAACAACACAATTCTTTTATTATTCATGTGGCATGTTAAAAGTATGGAATAATCTGATATATGTCAGCATTAGGAAATACACTTAATCTTTTGGTAGTACTTTACTTAATAAATTGTGACCAAAACAATATTATGATAATGTGATCTTTCAGTATCATATACTGAATAATAATTACCATTTAAGTAAACCATTTTTATTTATGATGTGCAAAATATGTTATATGTTCAATTTTGAGTTCTGTGGATCAAATCTAGTAGGTGGGAATAGATCAATAATAACACTGATACAAGTTTTATAAAACAACTTTAGCAAATTTATTTAGATTAATAACAAAATTTAATACAATAAATATATAGTTAAATATTATTAAACTAAAAATTTGAAAGAAAATTATATACAAAATTATGCATAAAAATAAGTAGATTATATACTTCTAAATAGAAAAATTACAAAGTATAAGCCGTCACTCTGGCTTTTTCAATCATAAAGAAAAGATTCAAAATTTCAATATTTTACTCACTTCTGCTTCACCTATTTATATATAAAAGTAGGTCGAAGTAAAGAAGGATTCTCTCTTTTCTTTATAGCGTAAGCATGTGTTTTAAAGACCTACAGAGGTCCCTAGTGACGATTTTTTCAGACGCTCATTGCTAAAGTTTACAGCCTTGTTAAAACTATTACTGAAATAATAGTGAGCGTTTAATAAAATTTATAATTACAACTTTAAATTATCGTAATATATTTCTTACTATAAGATCTTTTCATTAACTCGTAGTAAATCGTAAGATTTCGCGAGTATTAATGTATTATAAGAATTGTGGACTTAATTAGTGAAGTATTTAATAGCTTCACACTCTTAGATCAAAACACTTCTGCTTCACCTATTTATATATAAAAGTAGGTCGAAGTAAAGAAGGATTCTCTCTTTTCTTCATAGCGTAAGCATGTGTTTTAAAGACCTACAGAGGTCCCTAGTGACGATTTTTTCAGACGCTCATTGCTAAGGTTTACAGCCTTGTTAAAACTATTCCTATAATTATGTTAAATTTATTAATAATAAAATAAAATATTTTTAGGTTTGTTTTCTATTCACAAAATATATGTTAATGGTATAATGTTTGTTCGTATATTAAAATAATTTGCTTGGTACCACTTTAAGTTTTATTATATGTTCATGTTCAAAACATAAAAATATTAAATTAAATTAAAAAATTATAAGCATTCATAATACACTCTACATTTCTTATTCTCATGTTTATTTATAAAATATGCTTTTTGCTTCAAAAATATTGTTGATTTATGAAAAATCGAAAATATCAAAAAATATTTGAAAAATATATTAGGAATAGTTATAATTAGTTTATCATTTTCATCATTAACATTAAACATTCAAGATCATTTGCATTTCTACTTAATTCAAAATCTATCTTTCTTTTAAAACAATTCATCATTCTAAGTTTAGTCATTATTCTACTTTCAGAATATTCAACTCCACGATGCATTACTAATGAAATTAAGATAGTGATGTAATGTATAGGATATGAAGGAATAACTAGAGTAAAGACTCAGTAGTATAAAATAACTCGTTAATCCACATGGAAAACAGTGAGAAATAATAGGTACCAATCCAATACTTATAGGAAATAATGTCTTAGCTTTCTTTCAACACTTACAGAACATTTAAATACAAATATCAATCACTGTCCATGGAAATGAGTACAATAATACAGGGCTATGTTAACTGTATTTGTATAACATCTACTTCAATAAAATGTAGGTTAATCTTCCTATCTTCTTGACATATCCCAAAAATATAAAACATCCAAGGTTTCATTTCCTACTCCCCTGTTCACTATCATCTAAATTCCACATAGATTTAAATAATCTACATCGCAAAATAAACTAAGCAATTTTCCCAATAATAAACAAAGTTAACATTAATTTATCAAACCATGAATTCTTTAAGAAATGGTTTCACACACTTAAGTTTAGCCAGAAATACAAATGATTTTGATTAAAATATATGATCAATATTCGTATATTTAAAATAAATATAATATGGTTTTACTTAACAAAAAATCATACAAAATTATGGTAATTAATAAAGTCATATCGAACTTTATAATATAAAACAAAATATACACATATTTTTATTTATAACATATCTCTTAATAGAAAATCTGTATGTGTTATTAATTCACACATCTGTATATCCATTCATTCTTATAGCATAATATGAATACTCAACTACCAAGCAATTCTTAAAATATATACCATATGATAATTAAAACAATTTAAATTACCGATATGATTAAAACATTATCACATGTTGATGTCTTCTGGTCCAAATTACATAAAATATAAAATCATAAATTACATTTATACAGCACTCATTATAAAGTAACATACTTTAAAAGAAAGGTTTTCCAAAAAATTTAAAAAATTGTTAAATGATTTTAAAATTAAATTATAAGTATCTAATAATGCACCTTATCTATTGTAATCTAAAAATAAATTGTAATTCTAATATTAGTATTTTTTTTAAAAAAAAAAAAGAACTAATAACAAAATTTAAAATTAAGTACTTCTCCTCATCATACAAGTCTTTATTTAAGAGTTCTGCTAATAAACTAAGGGTTTTCATGGTTGCTAGGTGATAAGTATTATTGAAAGCTTTTTTCTCTTTCAAACTTTACTCCCCAGCATGTAAAAATAACACTAAAAAATATTTGACTTAAAATCTAATAAAAATCCATGAAAATATTGCCCATCCTGTTGTTAAAAAATATTCAAAACAGTCCATTTCTGTAAATCTTTTCAGGACAACAATAATTTATTCAATAGTATTGTAAAAATTTATTTTAAAAGATAAGTCTTTTTTTCCGTGTACGTATGTAATTTCCAATTTGTTCGGGAACAAATGCATCATTTGCAGTCATATTTATTAATATGTAATTCTGGGATAAAACAGATATCTTTCCATTTTCAAATCATACTGTCATAAAGCATATAATAAGGCAATATAGGATCCAGGTTTTAAATATTAAAAGGTTATTTACTCTTGATAAAAATATATTTTCATCTAGTGACCTTTTTTTTCTTCTTTAAGACTAAAACTATAGCAATTAGAACAGCAGGTAATTCTGTTTTAATGTTCATTTTTTTTAATATGACAATTTTCTTTTTAGTAATTATATTTTTCATAGCATTTATCATTGAAATAACTTTCTTCACAAGTACAAATATAAAAATTTGCTTCAGAGATAAATATTTTTAAATGGTAAAGATTTATAATATTGTCAGAAATATTATAGAAAGAGTGATATATTTTAAAGCTCATCTTGAATGTCATAAATTTTAGAGGTAAACTACAGTTCCATCTTTTCCAATAATTTTTCTTCAAATGTTCTTTAAAAGTTTTTAACTTTATAAATACTGACATATTCACTACATATAACATACTTCTGAATAATATACACATACAACTTTGAAATACTCCATGTGAATAAATATATAAATTTTCATATAGCACTGGAAAAACCATACTTCTATAAATTCTTTAGTTTTTATCACTAATTCTATCATACACAAGACCATAGATTCTTGTTCCATAATTTACCAATGAATTTCAACCAAGCTTTCGAATAGATTACTGTCAGAAAATTTAGTGAATTTATTCACACATTTTGTTTAAACTAAATATTAGTTTTCTTAATCCTTTTGACTTTTTTTAAAAATAAAAAGTATATTAAAAATTTAGATAATTTACTGTTAGTTTTTTTTTCATATTACTGACCTATAGTAATATAACTTGATACTATTTACAATAATTACTAAAAACTTTTCTTCTCGCACTAACTTAATTACACACAGTTTTTATATTTGCTTTTTTAAAAAGCTTTGATTGGCTAAAAATAATCAGACTACAGACTCATTTACATATTTCTCAATTAAGTACTTTTAAAAATTAGAAATAAAATAATGAGTCATCTTATAAGTAATAAATATAAGAAATATTTAATACCTAATGTATTTTTATAATTAAACAAAATATTATAAAATGATCTATTTTATTGATACATTTTATTAATTCTTACTAATTTATGAAATTATAAGAAAATATTTAGCTTGAATACTTATTACTTAGGTGGGCTTGGCCACTATTGGTGTTGTTGCCAGTACAAAACAGCTAAAAATGCTGTTTACACTGTCTTATCCATTACAGGCCATTTACTGGCATCGCACAGAAATATTGTGATTTATTTTGTGCTTCACCACTATATGTACGATATCTTTTTTTTTTCACTATTCACTACCATCTCACCTGACAGTGTGTGTTTTTCAACTGTTGACAATTTTTTTAATTTCCATTCAATAGTAATTTAATTTGTAATGAAATTATAAAATCTGAGTGAGTAAAAATTGTTCAAGTTCTCCACCTCTAACTAACACACTGTGTAAGGTGCAAAAACTTGACAAGTGTAAAAAAGAATTTTGCAAGGTAAAAGTGTAAATTCTTGTTTCAACATGAAATAACATGATAGTAATAAAATGGTTGCAGAGAGAATTACTTTAGCACAATTGCCATCAACTGAGGCTGATGTTGTGGCCTTTCTTCAATGTTACCATGTTCTAGTAGAGTCAAAGCAATGCAAGTGTGGAAAGGCATGACTTTGTATAGTTTGAAAAACATTTTCCAGTTTCATTGTAAAGCTTCATCCTGCCATTGAAGATGTTCCATTTGGAATGGCAGTTGGTTGGAAGAAACAAGAATACTGTTTGTAACAGCTGTGTGACTTATATCTTTATGAACCTGCAAGCAGATGATAATAGAAAATGTCTGTTCGGAACTGGGCATTAATTAAAAAATAGTAGTAGAGTGGACAAATGGTCTTAGAGAACTATGCCACAAGTGTCTGTCCTCTAGACCCTGCCATCAAATTAGTAGGCCTGGTATGGTAGTAGAGGTAGATGATACTATGTTTAATCAAAGAAAAAATCACCAGAGCAGGATATTTTCTCAGCATTGTGTTTTTGGAGATATGTGCTACAATACAGGAGAATGTTTTATGATTGCCATTATCTCACACTGTGCTGCTACCCTACTGGATGCTCTGAATACTAACATTAGTCCAGGATTCACAATCTACTCAGACTGTTGTAGGGGCTACAAGACTGGAACTCAAAGTGGTGGGTTTTCACCACTTTACAGTGAATCACCGCTGACTTTGTAGACCCAACAACAGGTGATCATACCCAGAGCATTGAAGGATTTTGGGGACTTTAAAAATGTCATAATCAAAATAAGAGTGGAACTCACAGGAAATTGCCTGACAATTACCTGTCAGAGTTTATGTGGAGATGTCTAAACAAGAACAAAGATCTGTTTGGATGCATATGCTCTGTGATGGCTATGCCAAGAACATTACAGTTCATGTAGACCACTATACATTGTATTTTTGTTTTTGTGTTTTTATTTTGTTTTATATTATTGACAGTATGCAAAAAAAAGTTATAAGTTGTTTTTAATTCTTAAAACTTGTTTCCAAAATCAAAATTTAAAAGTTGTTTTTTAAGACAAATTCAAAAAAAAAAAAAGGTGTTTTGATTTATTAAAACTTGTTACCAAAAAAAAAGTTAAAAGTTGTTTTGATATATTAAAAGTTGTTTCCAAAGAAGAAAATTAGTCAAGCATTGGTGGTCGAGTATCAGCACAGCTGTCTTACAAGCAGTTGTCTCAGGTTAGCGGGTTCACTTCCCGACCGATGCTATGACATGTGGAAAAAAAATTAAGTGAAAAAAAAAGTTAAAAGTTGTTTTAAAATATTAAAACTTGTTACCAAAAAAAAGTTAAAAATTGTTTCCAAAAAAAAATAAAATTAAAACATGTTTAGAATTATTTTACCCCCAAAAAAGTTTAAAGTCATTTTGTTTTTATCACTAAATAAAAAAAGGCACAATTAAATAGTTCTTAATTCAAAATCAAAATCCAAAATTAAAAAAGTAAAATCACCTCTACAATTAAATCGCCACACAAATAAAAAAAGGTGCAATTAAATAGTGATAGAAATAAATGTAAATTATAAATAAAAAAGGTGTGGCCTTGGAACATTATATTGTATTGTTTTTCACTAGTAACAATCCCATCAAGTGGCCAAGCCTGGCTAAATAATAAGTACCAAAATATCTTTAAAAATTAAATAATATTTATTTTAGATTTATTCTATCATGTACAAAATGTTTCTATTTTATGAATAATTTTTAGAAAGCAATTTAAATCTTTCTCTGAATCCATGCAAGCATAATACACATATATTGCCAGTCATGTGACTTACTTTTTCCAGACAAATATGTTGCAGTTTTGACACTTATTGTCTGAAGTAAAAGTAAATGAATATTTAATTGCATAAATACTACATATTTAAAAAAAATGAAATATAATAATAAAAATTTAGAGTAGTAAATTTTGACATTTTTTAATAATAAATAAAATGAAAACATTTGGTACACCATAAAATATGAAGAACTTTAATAAATAATTATTACACAATTTTTTCTTATTTTAAATATTAATTTATTAATTTATTCAACTATATTTAACATTATATTAAAATAAATATCTTTTAAAAGGTTTACTTAGCAGGATATTTACTATATTTTTTAAGTATAACTAATACCATTTATTTTAGCCATACAATATTAAATTATTCTGCCTTCTTTCTACAATGTTAACCATTGCATAGTTTTTTTTCAAAAAAGTGGCCCAAATTGTACATTTTTACAATTACAGATATATGCATATATGCTATCACATAACTCAAAATATATGAAAAAGAAATGCTAATTTTATTTATTGAAATATATTATTATAAATATATATAAATCAAAAGTTTTGGATCATATACATTCTAAAATGTAAATTATATTTTATGTGAAAAAATCCCACATATTTATATATTTTTTGTCCGAAAAACCTGATGGATATAATGAAGGGTGAAAAATGAATATATATATATATATGCTATCACATGACTCAAAATATATGAAAAATAAATGCTGTTTATTTTATTTATTGAAATACATTATTATAACAATATATATAAATCAAGTTTTGATTCACATACTTTCTAAAATATTTTGTAAAAAATTATAATAGATCTTCAAACATTTATAGATAAGAAACACATCACATGACGTTGAAAATTTTCAATTGACTAAACAATGCTGCATATTTTCAAAATCTACAAAAACACCCTTATTATTTATTGCAGAAAATAAAATTATAATTTTTTGAAATATACATATTTAGTTAGTAATATTACTTGATTTCAAAATAATACTTGCGAGAATAAATATCAAAAAATATGTGCAAGAATATGAAAGTTGAAGAATTATCACAGATTCTAGATATCTAAATAGAAAGTCAAGGAGCTTATTTTCATAGAAATATTTTTTAAAAAAGAAAAATAAATCATAAATAATTATTATAACTTACCAATTGAAAGAATAATGCAAATTATTAAAAAAATTGAAAATTATTTTGCAGATATCAAAGAAGAACGTCTTTTTTCTATATAGGTAGGAAAAAGAGTCAATATGGGGTTACAAATTATCATCCATGGAATAATGAATAAATAATTAATTACAACCGCCATCTATGTAAAACTTTACAAACTAATATCTGAATAGTATACGCATGTGCTAGAATCGAAAAAATGAAAATTTTCGAACAAAACTGCTGACTGTTGTCAAAGGAAATTCAAAACACGATATCGCATTGAGTACTAATGCCATAGGGGGCGCTTCATCCGCTAATTCGCATATAGACCTAGTTAAAGGTTAACAATTAAAATAGCTTTAAAATATTCTTTAACTTCCTATGTATTAATTTTAATAAGTTTTAAATTTATTTAGATATTACTATTACAATTACAATACTTATACTCATCTTAATTTAAATTTTTTAAAGAGATAGCCTTTTTAGCATGTCTAGCCTAAACAAAAAGGTACAGTATATATACTGGAATAAAACCAAGTTTATTTATAATTTCTGGTGACATTACTAAGTTATTACACTATTATTAGTTGAGATATAGGCTCTAAACTTTATTAAAAGTCAGATAATTTTTTATTATATAAACTCATACAGCATCATTTCAGTTTAACTCAAAATTTCTTGTTAACCATAAGTAATATTAAATACATATATTTGAAAACTGCACAATACAACTCACCTCAAATAGATAAACAAAATCACTAAGGACTAAACAGAAGACTATCATGCCAAATCACTGATGAATAACTAATGAACTATGATGAAGTTATTTGAAATGAGGAAAATGTCCATGTCCAACTAATAATGCTTGGTTTGGCAAAAGTGAATCTTAAAAATAGTTTGTTTTTCTTGATGTTATTATTCATTTATTTTGGGTGATTATTCTTGTCCATAAGTTCACATATACATTTAATTCTATGATTTCAAAGAATTAAACACCTCATAATATACATATTAAATTAGATAGATAGAGATTGATCACAGAAATTTAACTTTTGGTCTCATTTTATGTGATAGATAGGTTCCATAGAAAACCCACATTAAAAAAAATCGCACAGAAATAGACTTAACTTATCTTGAAAAAGGGGGGATAGGGTCTGTAATTTTCAGAATTCACATAAAAATAAAGCGACATGGAAAAATTACTTTAAAATTCACATTAAAAAAATAAGGAAATAAAGTATGATGAATAAAAAATATCAAATATTTAAAAAAAATTGGTACAAGACAAACCTTTTTTACCTTTTTTTATTAACTACAGTATTTAAATTTGACATTTTTTCATATGTATTTTAATCATTATCGCTATTTTCGAATGTGCGGTTCATTTGTAAACTGGTAAGAAATCAGATTCATTGATGTAGGTGTGGTGTAGATTCTTCTTGAATGAAGTCAAAAATCTCAGCAATTATGCCCAGAGAAACTTATTAGCCACTTTATTTTCCATTTCCCACTCTAATTTTTACCATATTCTGCTCCATTCCATTTACACAACTAGTGCCAATTTCAGTCTTGTGCTGCGTTAATGGTTTTCTGTTGACAACTGATTTTTCCTATTGAAATAAATTTTAAATGTTCACATTTTGTTTCTATATTTAAAAAAATGAGGATTGCAATCAAAACATTATACATTAAAAATATTATTTCCAGTTTATAAAATCAATAAAATCTTCATTATTTATTTTTAAAAAAACCTACATTATTTATTTCTGTTATACCTAACAAAATACATTTTAAAAGTTTAAAATTTTTGAATATTTATTGGATATTTTTATATGTAAGTATAAATCTATTATTATTATTTACTCATTGGTATAAGTAGGTTATTTATTCTAAATATACCTTCAGGCCATGTTCACATTAGCTGCTAATATAATGTTATATTTTTGAGAAAAAAAAGTATTTCAAATCAAAATAAGTTATTAATAATTTAAATTTCTTGATATCTAATAAATATAATGAAATATGAAAAATATTAAGAAGAAACATGAATCGCGTAACTTCAAAATCACATTAAAATAATCCGCATAAAACGAGATCCAGGTATATATTTAATTTTACATTATATGCATTATTTAAATAGTACTATGGCATTATTTCAGTATTTGAATTTTTTTTAAAAAACTAATAAAAAATCATGATGAATCTAGTCTAGTTTTGATGAAAAAACCGATGGAGTCTCATTTTAAACATTTCACCAGTAGTCACAAATTTAATGAAGAAATCTATTTATTTCAAAAAATCTACACACATTGAAAGAGAGTTAGTGATGGTGAAATTGATGTTTGCATGGATCCAAATGGTAATGAATAATATACAATACATGCTGAAGAATTATTGTGTTGACTTGTTGAAAAATATGACTTTAGTAAGGAAACTGTAATTACTTTGATATTACAATAACCTATTCCACTAAAGTAACTACTTTTGTTGAAAGAAAGCACAAAATATAAAAATATAAATGATACCTTTAATACTATATAATATATTAATTATCATTAAGAATAAAGTATTTACACGCATCAATCACCACTTAATTAGAGAAGAGTATTTGTCCAGATCTATTGCACTCATATTTATAATACTGGAAATATAAATGGAAAAGTTTAAATTTAACTTATTCATAGAAAATAATTTGAATTTAATAAATTATAGTTTCAAAATGTCCACATTCATGTTGCAACTGGAGACTTGTTTGGTAAAGACAGAAATTAGGTGGCTATCCATATTTCCACAGGGCCTAACTGGAACACATGACAAAAAATCTTCATTGCAGGTTACTGTATATTTTACTACAAAATAAAAAAATCACAAAACATATAATCACATTGATGTACTAATAATATACTCATTTCATAATATAAACAAAAGCAAACGACTATTTTATGAATACGTACGTATATTACCTATCAAAACAAAATTACAAATTGAAATCACTTAATACTAATGCACCAAAATAATGGGGAGCTACTTCCATTTTGGCAAAATTACAGATTAACCAATTAAAAAATTAATTATAAAATGTTAAATAAATAAATATAAAAAATAGAAATTGAATATAAAGTAAAAAAATAAAAATAAAAGTGAATTGTTAAGAAAACCAGGACAATTAACTGTCCTGAAAGAATATGTTGGGGGACCAGGTTAAGAGAGATAAAATGAGGACAAATCTGAGTAACCTGGAACATATGGAAACTTTAATCACAAATGTTCAGAATGCCTAGATACAATTTTTTATAGCATTGCTAATTATTTTCTTAGTAGGAGTAATTTATTTGGAATAAACATCTTCAACTGTCTTATCCTTTTTTTCATTACAGTGCCAATACCCAAATTAAATCTGACAATATCTGAAAAATTCTTTGGAAAATCAGAAAATAGAAAAAGATATTCAAAAAATAATTGAATGTGGTTTTTGAAGTAAAATCAGAGATACTGTAATTGTATGAAAATTATCAGTTAAAGATCTTAATTATGATAATATTGTCACAGTAAGGCACTAGGATTCTTAGATCTTAACATTGAGGATATATATATATATATATTGGGATGATCACACATATTGCGGTCACACATATAAATATTAAACATTCACAGAATATTAAATATCATGTTTGATAAAATAAATAAAAAAGAAAAAAGAGCGAGCTTAGAAAATTTACAGAACAAAGAAATGTTTCAATTAATTAAAAAAGAGAGGGAAGTAGAATCAAAAAGATTCTTATCTTTTACCCTCCAAGGTTCAGATTTTGGTGAAATTAAAATGTAAAATTAGAAATATTGGAGGTGTACGTTAAAAAATAAAATGATAAAGAAATATAAATCAAATGCAAGTTAAAATCTGATTTTGAAAGAAAGTAAAGTTTAAAAAAAAAAAACTTTAAATAGCGCGCAAAACATAGAAAGTTAAACATAATCAAAAGATAAGGATCTGGGTTTTAAAGTACACATTTGACGATAAACGGAATGCGTGTATGGAGTGTATTTGAAGCAGAATACAGACAGCAATAATAAATGCTTGTCTAAACTTAAATAAAAAAAAGAGAGAAAAACATGTATTAAAATCTGTGTAATTAAATTAAAAAATATTGAAATAAATAAATGTACATTGTGCTACAAGATTGGGTAAAACCAATTTACATATGGCCGAAGGCATAGTAAGAAAGGTGTGAATGAAAGTGAAAACAAAGGATCGAAAGGACAAAGGCTGGTGGAATTTTTTAATTAAAAAAAAAAGTTTTTCAGAGGGATTAGAGCTGGAGACTTCATGTCGAGAGGGTGGTGAAAGACAGCTCTGATAATCAACCGCTATAGTTAACAAATATGACTTTCGACATCGGTGCCTCATCTAGAATGGCTGGCTAAGGCCATCGTGATCGCTGGTCGATCCAGACTTACTGTACTAATGGTTCTGGCCAAGATATAACAACTGCCGTCGTAGCACCTGTCGGTGGATTCATTTAGTTGCCTTGTCCTTGATGCCTCGTCCTTGATGCCTTAAACACTGAGAAGCTACACACAACTAAATCTAACTGACCGTCCCTCCTAAAGAAGTGGAGAAAATCCACGTGACAGTCGGCAAGATGTTAGATAAATTCAGAGACTAAAACCTAGGTAAAGATACATACTATTTTGTTATATATTTCAATGTGCACATAGTTTAATTAGACAATGGCCACATGCCTTTTGTGAATGATAAAGACAGTCTTGAATTTTTTGATAAATACCCAGACTGACGATTTATAAATGTACCATCATTTATAATAGTTTTATATGTATTCTTTTCTTGTAGCACTATAGATTATAATCTGTTTTTCATTTCTTGTTAATGTGTTTTTTTTTATATCTCTTTTACGATTAATTTATTCTATTAAATCTATTATTTTATTTAAACCTGCCTTGTCTCGTTCTTCACCACTCCAAAAGGGTAGTCTAGTCAAAGGGTGGGAAAACTATTATTCATTTTTTTTTTGATTACTGAATTATCATGTGGAAGTTGGTGGTGCAGTATTTGATCCCGTTAAATTTATAAATCATCCAAGCGCTGTAACTCTGTCAGATCTTACAGCAGTCGAGAGATGGTTGGTCGGGAAAAATAATCTGGTGCTATATCCATATAGCATACAGATTCGGTCAAATACGGATATAGACTCGTGTATGTCCGTATGTTCTCTCTGCTTGAGGTAGCGGAAAGTGGACGATCTTGAATCATTAGAATTCCCCATTATGCACTCATAAAAGGGAAGTGTAGCCTTCGATCGTCCCGTGCCCATTACATATTTTGGGGGCCAAGTCCGGGATATCTCTATTGCTGCACAATTAATGATCACGTGTTAAATAATTTTATAAGATGACATAAATATTTTCTAAAATAAAAAATTGTTTTAATATATGTGTTTGCAAACATATAAAATTAGCGTTATAAGTTAAAGTGGCGAGAAGTGAAGACGAAGGGGATAAGTTTTATTTTATGATACTCTATATGAGCGTTTCACATCAAATGTGTACAAAGAATAGAAAGAGGGGGGAATTTTTTTTTTTTGTTAGTATTATGAAAGTTTTGAAATGCGTAGTGAGGGATAATCTGAGCCAAGAATATTTAGATAAGTTGTAATGAACAAATAACTAATTATATCAAATGATTGCTGTAATGTAATATAAATCGTTTTTAAAGAAAGAGAATAACACAAAGTTTCATGAAAGTTTACGATAAATAATAAAAAAAAATATAGTAGCCGCATAGCCCAGTAAAGTTAAAGAATAGATAAATGTGTGTGTGGTTTCATAGTTGGATAATAAAGTGTATTCAGCTACAATTATAGTGATCGAATATAGGTTATCTGGATGTAATTAATTAACGAAAACATAAAATAGTTAAGTTAGAAATAGTGAAACAGTTTCAGTAATGTTGTAGTTATAAAGGTTAAATGATTAAAATAGTCGAAACTAAAAATGAAGAAATATATATGTGTGAATAAATAATAACGGTCCCAGTTAAGTGGAAAATAAAATATTTTAATGATAAAAGGAATTCGCGTGTATAATTTAAATTGAAGAAACTATAAGTATTGTCACGTATTTTAGTTAAGTGGGAGAAAAATATATATGTGTGATTCTAGAATAGTCACATGTGTAAGAGAAGTAAATATATATATATATATGTGTGTGTGATCTTGTTTAAAACAGCAGTAACCTTAAGTGACCGAATTTTGTAAATGTAGGAGTAGAAAAATATATATATATCGGAAGGGCAATGTTGGAAACACAGTCAAATAAAATGAATTTATATTGTATATCATTAACAGAAGAACAAGCATAATATTTAAGTAAGTTAAATTTAAAAGAATATATAAGTGCATCATTTAATTGAAGTATAGGAGTCAGAGGTAGATGAAGAGGGAAAATAGAGGACAATCATCAAGGTGGACAGGCAGTCGGGCGAATCTAAGGCATGCAAATAAGAGGAGGAACCAGAGTACGGATGTTTGGGTTGGCTAGTGATCTGAATGCTGATCGATAGACAACTAAGAAATTAAAAGTTAATCAAAATGAAAAAACCTAAAGTCAGTCGAAAGAAGTTGGGTATAAGTCTAGTCAGAAGAGG
Organism: Epiperipatus broadwayi; assembly: GCA_028023455.1. Lineage (NCBI taxonomy): Eukaryota > Metazoa > Onychophora > Udeonychophora > Euonychophora > Peripatidae > Epiperipatus > Epiperipatus broadwayi. Next base: position 22,126 of record JAQFVV010013953.1, read on the forward strand.
TCAATAGTAGGAATAATCAGTCCATATATAAAGGAGAGTTAAATAAAAAATCATATTTATGCGAACAAGGGCTAAAGCCAAAATGGAACTTCAAGAAAGGCAAGTAAAAGAAGGGAATAGAGAGGAGATGAAAGTAAAGGATACAATGGCCTATAGTAATATTATGGATATGTTAAAGCAAATGAGGATGGAGCAAGAGCAATTCATGAAAGAACTCATGGACAGACAAGAGAGAAGGATAGAAGAATTGATGGTAAAGGTGGAGATAGACTGCCAGAAAAGATGGGCTGAAGTCAGGGAAGAAATAAGAAATGAGGTCATCCTGCAATCAAAGGTTAATGACATGTGGGATGGATTTCACCAAGAGATTAAGAGGGATGAACAAAGGGGTATGGGACCATGTGCATATGAGGAATCAGAAATAGTTGAGGATAGAGGTAGAGAATCAGCAGAATTTGATTGGGAAAAGGACATAGGGTGACCAGAAAGGGAGATAAGACAGTTAGATGAAGAGGTGGAGGTAGTTAGAATGGAGGATCATAGAATGATGATGATGAGCATACAGGAGAATTTAAGTCAGGTGGCAAAGGTAGTAGCAGGGTTAAATACAAAAGTTGAAAAGAAGATAAGTAAGGCAGCTAGTAACAGCGCATATGCTGGGATAGAATGCATTGAGTCAAGAGCCACTGGAGGAGATACAGACAAGGAACATGCATGTAGACCACTTCCAAAGAACCACCTGAAATTAAAAATGGTTGGGATTCTAGTAAAGGACAATGGAAAGAAAACAGAAGAGATTTGACAGAGTGGAATCCAAGAGGGCAGGAAGATAAACGATCTAGAAGTAAGACTGAATGAAAGTGGCCATATGAATGAAAGTGGCCATACAAATGGACAGAGGATAGAGAGTGGAGGGATCAAAATCCACATCCCAGAGGAGGCAGAGGTGATGTCAATAGAGAAAGGCAACCTCCAGATAAAATATAAACACCAACAAATAAAGGAAGGATTTAATGATAACAAGATTGGAAATGGAAATGACCATGAGTCATGGAGAATGGACTGTAATATGGATCCTGATAAAATAAAGAAATGATGAACCGATAAGTGGAAAAAGGGATGAAGGACATTATGATAAAATAAGAAAGCATAAGATAAATATGAGTGTGAGGTCATAGATCGAGGCTGAAGGCATGTAAGTTTAGATATTGGTAGATGGGTCTGAACAGTAGTTGGTTATGCCTTCTTCGTTATTCATTCATGTATGTTCTGCAGTGCACCAAATCATATCATACAGAGAACACAGGGGCAGAGATCCCATTCTCATAATGACTCACTGGATTAAGATTTCTAGTTAGATATTGGACAGATATCGTGAGTCAATGGTTTAGAGACCAATCTATGGGGAAAAGAATCCCTTGTATAAATTAAGAGCTATCAGAAAATAAACTGAGCTCATGGATGAGCTGGACGAAAAGATGCCAGCCTCCCAACCCACCTCGGTAATAGTATCCACAGTTGACACTTAGGGGTTTATGATTTGCAGGATGTGATGTATGAACAGGTTTAATCGGGTCACAGAGATATCCTGTGGATTCAAACCTGTATATACGAGTATTAGGCAGAAATAAAATGCACGTAATGCTAATGACAAGATTAAATTGGTTTGGCAATGCTGGTTGGGTCATCAAGGAAAGGGATGTAATTTACCTGGTCACCTCTCTAGAGATTAACCTCATCGCTAAATCATATTAGGAATGCATAAATCTAAAAGGTTTGAACAGTAGTTGGGAGCATCTAGCTTTCGATGCATAAATTTAAAATTTGTTTTTTACAAAAAAAAAATTTTTTTAAAGAAGGGGAACGGTATAATGTGATGATCGCACATACTGCGGTCACACATATAAATATTAAACATTCACAGAATATTAAATATCATGTTTGATAAAATAAATAAAAAAGGAAAAAGAGTGAGCTTAGAAAATTTACAGAACAAAGAAATGTTTCAATTAATTAAAAAAGAGAGGTAAGTAGAATCAAAAAGATTCTTATCTTTTACCCTCCAAGGTTCGGATTTTGGTGAAATTAAAATGTAAAATTAGAAATATTGGAGGTGTACATTAAAAAATAAAGTGATAAAGAAATATAAATCAAATGCAAGTTAAAATCTGATTTTGAAAGAAAGTAAAGTTTAAAAAAAAAAAACCTTAAATAGCGCGCAAAACATAGAAAGTTAAACATAATCAAAAGATAAGGATCTGGGTTTTAAAGTACACATTTGACGATAAACGGAATGCGTGTATGGAGTGTATTTGAAGCAGAATACAGACAGCAATAATAAATGCTTGTCTAAACTTAAATAAAAAAAAGAGAGAAAAACATGTATTAAAATCTGTGTAATTAAATTAAAAAATATTGAAATAAATAAATGTACATTGTGCTACAAGATTGGGTAAAACCAATTTACATATGGCCGAAGGCATAGTAAGAAAGGTGTGAATGAAAGTGAAAACAAAGGATCGAAAGGACAAAGGCTGGTGGAATTTTTTAATTAAAAAAAAAAGTTTTTCAGAGGAATTAGAGCTGGAGACTTCATGTCGAGAGGGTGGTGAAAGACAGCTCCGATAATCAACCGCTATAGTTAACAAATATGACTTTCGACATCGGTGCCCCATCTAGAATGGCTGGCTAAGGCCATTGTGATCACTGATCGATCTGGACTTACTGTACTAATGGTTCTGGCCAAGATATAACAACTGCCATCATAGCGCCTGCCGGTGGATTCATTTAGTTGCCTTGTCCTTGATGCCTCATCCTTGATGCCTTAAACACAGAAGCTACACACAACCAAATCTAACCTGCAACTGTTCCTCCTACAGAAGTGGAGAAAATCCATGTGATGGTCAGCAAGACATCGGATAAATTCAGAGACTAAAATCTAGGTAAAGATACATACTATTTTGTTATATATTTCAATGTACACATAGTTTAATTAGACAATGACCACATGCCTTTTGTGAATGATAAAGACATTCTTGAATTTTTTGATAAATACCCAGACTGACGATTTATAAATGTACCATCATTTATAATAGTTTTATATGTATTCTTTTCTTGTAGCACTATAGATTATAATCTGTTTTTCATTTCATGTTAATGTGTTTTTTTTTATATCTCTTTTATGATTAATTTATTCTATTAAATCTATTATTTTATTTAAACCTGCCTTGTCTCGTTCTTCACCACTCCAAAAGGGTAGTCTAGTCAAAGGGTGGGAAAACTATTATTCTTTTTTTTTTGATTACTGAATTAACATGTGGAAGTTGGTGGTGCAGTATTTGATCCCGTTAAATTTATAAATCATCCAAGCGCTGTAACTCTGTCAGATCTTACAGCAGTCGAGAGACGGTTGGTCGGGAAAAATAATCTGGTGCTATATCTGTATAGCATACAGATTCGGTCAAATACGGATATAGACTTGTGTATGTCCGTATGTTCTCTCTGCTTGAGGTAGCAGAAAGTGGATGATCTTGAATCATTAGAATTCCCCATTATGCACTCATAAACGAGGAAGTGTAGCCTTCGATCGTCCCGTGCCCATTACAATTTATATCAATAGTAGTCTGTCCAATAGACAGGTCCAGAGAGTAGTCACTACATCAGTTCATCCATTCTTCCATTCCATTCTCTTCCTTGCCCACTTCCTCAATTCCACATAACCCCTTCCATCTCGTATATCATCCAATAATGTCAATCTCTTCCGTCCTATCTTTTTATTTCCACTCACCATACCTTCCAAAACATCTTTCATTAAACTATAATCTTTTCTTAGTATATGTCCAATCCAGTTTCTCTTTCTCTCTTTGATACTTTCAATCAATCTTCTTTCCTCATTAACTCTTTTCAAAACTTCTTCATTTGTTATTTTATTCACCCAACTGATTTTTTCCATTTTTCTCCATATCCACATCTCAAAAGCTTCCAGTCGTTTTTTAATTCTATTACTCAATGTCCATGTCTCACAACCATACATTAATACACTCCACACATAACATTTAATTAATCTTTTCCTTAATTCTCTTTCCATAGGTCCACAGAATATCTTCTTCTTTTACAAATGTCACCTTTGCCAATGCTATTCTTCTTTTAACTTCATCTTCACTTCTTCCATCCTCACTCAACCAACAACCCAAATATCTAAATCCCTTCACCTGCTGCACCATGTCATCATGGATTCCAATTTGCAGTCTTTTTGCATCTCTCCCTATCCATAAACACTTAGTCTTTTCAATATTAATCTTCATTCCATATGCCATACATCCCTCTTCCAATTTATTCAACATATTCTGAAGATCCTTTTCTTCCTCAGCAATAAGAGCCATATCATCTGCAAATCTTATACACTTTATTACTCTCCTCCAACATTTGCTCCTCCACAGTCCAAATAATTATTTATCATATCTTCTAAATAAATATTAAACAAAACAGGTGACATACTACATCCTTGCCTAACTCCACTTTCTATATTCACTTCATCCGTCTCATTACATCCAAATCTAACTCTTATTCTTTGCCCATTATACATATTCCATATCAATCGTCTTTCTTTCCAGAATACTCCTTTATCTCTTAAGATAGACATCAGTTTATTCCAGCTTACTCTATCAAATGCCTTTTCTAAATCTACAAAACATATACCAATTCCTTTATCTCTTTCCATATATCTTTCTGCAATTGTCCTAACAATACCAATAGCATCTCTCGTGCTTTTCCTTTCCAAAACCAAACTGTTCTTCAGCAATATAATAGTCAACCTTCCCATAAATCCTTTGAGTTAAAATCCTCAATAACACCTTAGAAACATGAGACAATACACTTATTGTCCTATACTCTTCACATTTAACAGCTTTCTTCTTTTAGCAATTGGAATCACTATAGTTCTTAAAAAATCTTCAGGCCAAACTCCACTATTATATATCAAATTGCAAAGTCCAACTATTTCCTTCATAGTAAATTCTCCCATTTCTCTCAAAAATTCTATAGGTACTGCATCAAATCCAATAGCCTTACCATTCTTCATTTGTGCGATTGCCTTTCTTACTTCATCTGGCAGTATGTCCATACCTCTATCATCCATTGCAACATCTTCTTCATTTTCAAGTTCATAACTAATTAAATTATTTCCTCTACTAAACAGATACGTCTGAATATATTCTTCCCATCTTTTTAATATATCATTACTATCGGTTAACCTTCTTCCATTCTTATCCGCAATCTCACTTGCTACCCATGTCTTTTTCTCCCAAGAAATACTTTGTATTCTATCAAATGCTAGATCATATCTTTTCATCTGTTGAAACCTTTCTATCTCTTTACATTCTTGCTCCAACCACTTTTCTTTTGCTAAATCTGTTTCTCTTCTTAATTCATTATTAAATTTCCTATATTCCTTTTGCCCTTCCTCAGTATTTATATTCTTCCATCGGAAGAGCACTTCCATCTTTTCCAACATACCTTCAGTTATCCAAGGTCTTTTAGCTTTTCTCGCATCGAATAATACCTATTTCATTTTTTGCTATTTTCAAGAATCCCTCTTTAATTCTATTCCAACACTCATCAGAGCCATTAATATAGTTCCCATCCTGAACAATTCTTTTAAATTCACCCTCACATATTAAACCAAATTTTCCTTTTCCATTTGTCTCAATTTATCCAAGTCCCATCTTGTGTATCTTTTCCCTCTTTTAATTCTTTTAAACTTAACTTTAATTTAGCCATCACCAAATTATGATCCAATCTATATCAGCACCTGGCAAAGCATGTGAACCCTTAACAGCATTCTTATATCTATTCTGAATCAGTATATAATCAATTTGATAATGTTCTTTGTTACCTGGAGCTTTCCATGTATACAATCTTCTAATATGATTTTTAAAGCAAGTATTTGAAATGACAAACCCATTCTCTTTTACAAAATTGTACAAGTCGATTCACCCCTTTCATTTCTTTTCCCAATACCATAATTTCCAACAATTTTCTCTTCCCCTACCTTTCCCCACAACAGCATTCCAATTCTCAATAGCAATATACATGCATTTTTTCCTTCACATTGAATACTTTCTTCTATCTTCTCATACATTTCATCAATTTCTAACTATCATCATGAGTACTAGTTGGCATATAAATTTGTACAATTACCAAATCCCTAGGACTTGCATTTATTCTCATCACCATCAGTCCATCATTAATACCATCAACCTTTGCCACACTATTCCATATTTTCTTCCTCACAGCAATGCCAACTCCATTAATTGATCTATCACCACTGAATAAAACAACTTTACATCTCCACTACTTACTTTCACACATCCCTCCCACCTCACTTCACTTAATCCCATTACATCAATATTATTCAAATTCAACTCTTTTCAAATTCTCCAATTTCCCCATTTTCCTCAAAGATCTAACATTCCACTGCTCCAATTCTCAGTGTATCCCCTCTCAATGAATTATATTTATGAGGATTTCGCAGGTTGACGACCTGAGTAGCCTCATGTCCACTCCTGCCGGGCAAGACACCAAAGTTATTCTTAACTAAGGTCTCAACACCAAACATAATGATTTCTGTAGACATACTCATAATAAAACAAGGGAATTATAAGACAAAGTGGTTTCCCGTTGCCTTTCTTGCCCAGCAATAACCTCTATAATAGGCTTAGTGCACTAGTCCAATCCCATAAAATGAAAATCCAACTACCGCTTCCTCCTCATCGTTGTCACCTCTAGTGATCTTCCGCTGACTTGGAAGAAATGCCGTTGCTGACCCAGCACCCAGCGGGGTGTTGACTTATTTAATGGCGGTCAACACTCGCCATTATACATCCACCGTCATAGGAATTGTGGCACTTTATAGAAGTAGACACGCCACTGTCTCCTTCACCACTTCCTGATAGTGAATGTTGTCCCATTGTCAGCGACTGCTTATTTACAGTACTCTGCTTATTCGCAGCTAACCTTCATATCTGAAGGCCATGCCCCTATCCGCAACCTGGGGATGCTCTGGGTGGCATGGGACCCATGCCTTATTCCCAGACAATTTATATATACATATATATATACACCATCAGTGCAAAAAGAATTGTAAATAGTTTTTTTTAAATAGAAGTACATTTGTAACTGGAAGTAGTGTAGGTTGCATATATAGACCAGCAGTGCAAAAAGAACTGGGAAAAGGTTTGTAAGTAGAAGTACTTAGATTTTTGTCAGCAATCTTCTTAAGATTTTGTTGGTACTTAAGACTGAGCATCTTAACCCAATTCACGATTTTTTTGCAATGGTTTTTTTAATTATTCTCAATCTATTTTAGAACTGATATTTAAAATATTAGAACAATAAATAAATAAATAAATGATAAATTTGTTATTAAGAACAGGTAAAAATATGGTTAGACTTTAAAATTAAAAGTTAGGAAGGAGTAGAAATTTCTCAATCCTATGGTAAAGCAGTTGTTATGATTGTGATATACTGTTTTACAGAAAAATATAGTGTTACATTTTTATTAAATATAGATTACTGATATATTAATAATTCTTATTAGTCATTCGATAGACTAAAGATTATCACCTTAATGAATAATATTTCTGTAGTTTCTATAGTGTGATTTATACTACACCACTCTCACACAAGGTATGGACTAGTTTCCATCCACGATTAACACCTTGTGGAGGGATATAATAATAAATATGACCAATAAGATGTAGACAGGATTATGATGACCAAGATGCATATTTCATACTGAAGCAGTACTAATCAGTTGACTCAGATTATCATCATCATTGTCAACAATTATCAGTCCACTACAGAATGGAGGTTTCTTTAAGTTCAATCCATCTCTAGACTCTCTTCTTCACATCACCTTTGCACATTTTCTTATTCTATCCATCCTTCTCACATGTGGCCTCTTTCTGAGTCTTTTACAATCTCTTAGAATTCAGTTTAAGATTTCAATTGTCCATCTATTGTCATCATTTCTAGCAATATGTCCAGCCCAAATCCAATTGTCTTTTAATTCTTTCAATGAATATCAGTAATACCCATTTGTTCTCTTGCCCATATATTATGTTTTCAATCTCTACTTGTTACCCAAAACGAGAATCTCTCCATATTTCTTTGCATGATCTGAAGTCTCTGTATTGCTCTTCTATTAATTTTTCAACTCTCAAATCCACAAGCAAATCTAATAAAACACATTCATTAAAAACCTTCCTTTTTAAACACAATCTTTTATATATATATATATATATATATATATATATATATATATATATATATATATATATATATATATATATATATATATATATATATATATATATATATATATAAACATTACAAGCATAAAGCTAAACTAGTCAATATATAATTAAATTACCCCAAATCCCAAATTCAACTAGACCAGCATAAAAATAATATTAAAACACAACCAAAGGTTTCACTGCTACAAGCAGACTTCTCAAGTGTAAAGAACTACAAAAACTATACAATATATATAATATTAACCATTAGCCACAAATCCATTCACTTCTCATCCACCCTTAATATTAAAAAAACTCTTAAATAAGTTAATTGCTTCAGAATAATAAATTTTCAATAATAAAGATTCTTTAATTCTTTTTTTGATTTCATTTCTCTCAAAGAAGACAACCTTAGCTTCATCAAAATTAATAGTGTGGCCTGTATCTTTTTCATGGACCTACAAAGCAGAACTATGATATCTATTTTTAACTCTACTTTTATGAACCTTTATCCTTTCATTTAAACTCAAACTACTGTGACCATGTTTATTTTATAAGAAGGTCTACATAGGTCAGAGTAGTTTGAGCTTAAATGAAAGAATAAAGGTTCATAAAAGTAGAGTTAAAAACAGATATCTTAGTTCTGCTTTGTATGTCCATGAAAAAGATACAGGCCACACTATTAATTTTGATGAAGCTAAGGTTGTCTTCTTTGAGAGAAATGAAATCAAAAAAAAAAATTAAAGAATCTTTATTATTGAAAATTTATTATTCTGAAGCAATTAACTTATTTAAGAGTTCTTTTAATATTAAGGGTGGATGGGAAGTGAATGGATTTGTGGGTAATGGTTAATATTATATATATATAGCAATGGATATATATATATATATATATATATATATATATATATATATATATATATATATATATATATATTGTATAGTTTTTATAGTTCTTTACACTTGAGAAGTCTGCTTGTAACAGTGAAACCTTTGGTTGTGTTTTAATATTATTTTTATGCTGGTCTAGTTGAATTTTGGATTTGGGGTAATTTTAATTTTATATATATATATATATATATATTGTGCCCTTTTCTATAGGTCAGTAATAGTTCATAACAGTCAATTACTAAAAATTTTAAATTTTAGAATATGTTCTTTTGATTTATTAATTATATTTTGTCAATTATGTTATAAAGTATAATTTGAAGCTAAAGAAAATATGTAGTATATAAAATTATAGTGAATCATTTAAAAGTAGTTAAGTAAAGCTTAAAATATTGTTGCATATGGTTGTAAAAGCTGGCCATATTAAATAACACAGTTATAAATATTAAAAGTATATTTAATAAATTCGATTTTAATAGTTTAAAACTGATAATTTAATAAATGCTATATTAAAATTTATAATCATATTTAATAGTCAAAATTAATATAGTATATTTTTAAAATAAACTTTATGATGGTGAAAATTGTATTTAATTCTATATTTTCTAAATTGTTCTTCCAAATTTTTTATAATTATTTTATATCAATTTTATTTTATTTTATTTTGTATCAATTTTATAAATCTGGGCAGAGAAATAGATTAAAAATCGTCTGTCAAAGTTATTAATCATGTGACTTATATACTACATACTTTCACACACGTGCTTGTTTGTATTTAAAGTAACGAAGTTTAAAATATTTTAAAAGTTATATTATAGAATTGGATAGAATTAATGCCTATCATAAAAGCAAATAATAATAAATATTAAGTTAACTATTGTATGTAATGTTTTAAATAATGTAATAAAGATGAATACAGTTAATAAAAAAAATTAAATATTTTGTTTAAATAAAAATAGATAAATGGAATAAGTTATTAAAATTGTTTTAAAAGTTATTTTAAATGTTTAAATAGTTTTAATAAAATAATAATTTATTTAAAAGTAATATTTTAAATAATGTTTTATGTTCATTACATCATAGTTTTTTATTTTCAAATATAATTCTGCTATAAACTGAAAATATGTAAATTTGTTCTTATGTTAAAGTAAGAATCAACCAATCAAATGAGGTATTTTTACAGACTATAAATATGAATTGCACGGGGGTATAAGGGGAGATTAATAATGTATTAAAACCAGAGAAAGGTAAATTATAGCTATCAAAGAGATAGTATTTTTAAAATTTTTATTTTAGTCAATTTTTTAGTATTTTCTTATAACTTTATCTGCAAAAAAAAAACTAATTGATAATTTTAAAGTATTTTGTAAAAGGGAGTTTAAAAAAAATAATATATTTAGAAACTTCATGGAAATGATTTTCTAGTTTTTTAAAAGTTACTTGCCAGGATTATTTTATCTGAAATTTGACCTAAACTTTGCAATGAAAAATGGATATACTACGAAATAAAATATGTTTAAATTATAATACAGCTTTATTTATGCTTAACCGGAGGACTGTTCTAACTCATAAAAGAACAATATGGACATTATGCTGGAAGCTTAAACAGAAAACTATTTGCCATCTAAAAAAATTTGTGACGCATTATTTATAAGCTTATCCAGGAGTTTTTTTTTTTTAAAAAAAAAAAGAATAAGATATTTATATCGTATGAGTTATCATAAAATATAATGAAAGAAATAGAATGTTTAGTCCTTTTTTGAAGGAAACATTTTTTTAAATATATATTTTACAAGAATTAAAAAGAACTTATTAAGAAATAAAACCTATATAAAAAAATGAACATATAGTAGATAAATAAAGGATGGATCCATGAAAATACAAATATTGTGTAAAAGTTTACCGGATAACTTAAGTTAAATTGAACAGAGTGATACATCAGAGAATATTGAATAAACTTCATGGAAATAATTCTTTAATATTACAGTTTAATAGTTTTCATTCTGAACAGTAAAGACCCAGGATTATTTTCTATAAATTTCACTAAATGGATTAATAATTATTTTTATTTTTAAACTTTAACGCGCGCTTGGAGGAGAACATTTTAAAACTCTAGAGAAAATAATAAACATTTTTGGATTTTATCATGAACTATGGTCAAGTGAAGACGTAATTATAGTTTTAAATTTTTATTTTACTAACTTAGTTAAATGTAAATTTTTCTATTTATAAGATTAGGAAAACATAAAACATTAATTTGTTAATAACATAAAATTTATAAGATAAGAATATTTTTAAATAAAATGTATGGATGTGTCTTTTCGTTTATGTATGCAATGTTTTTCTATATCCAGTGGATGGAAGAAGCCTACTAAAAATAATGACCAGATAAAAAGGGTTATTTGGTAATAATAATAACTATTAATAATTTATAATGTATATTTTTGTTTTCTTTAGATCATCTATGAATCTAAGAATGAAGTGTAAAAGTTTTTTTAATTATATGTAACGCATTTTCATACAACATTTTAATAAAACATTATGAGATAGGATTGATTTGAAAATATGCATATGACGATTTTTTTTTTATATATTAGTGATATAATCTAACATAATAACAAATAATTATGTGATTCTTTAGAACTTTCATGTTATTGGATATTCAAATATTGTCTAAGTAGATTGTATATGATTAAACATATAGAATAATGAAGTAAGCAAACTTTTCTTATGGAACAGTGAAAATGTTTCAAACTATCAATGAATTTTATTTATTGTTTTGTAAATACAGATAGTTATTTATCGATGTAAGATGTAGAAAAATCTTGAGAAATAATGTTGAGATAGTGGCTTGGAAGTACTATAGTTAGCAGGAAACCAAGATGATGTATTTTTAAAAAAAATAGGATATGATAGGAAATAGAAATAATATTTAGTCTTTATGTGGTTATCAGCATAGTTAACAAAACCCTATGACTGATACACATTTTATTTGGACAGTGTGTTTTAAATAAAACTGAAGAAGTAGCTTTAACATCGTTCATGTATTAGAGGTTATTAGACAGGTAAAGGTCATACCTCTTTGCACTGTGCCATGATTTTTTGAGATATATTAAGAGTGATACTCTAGCTTTCTTCCTTAAATCCTATACATCTGTTTCACTATCTTTATTTCATGTAGCTGCATCATTCAGTAAGATATTTTGAAAAGAAATGATAAATAATTTAGAACTTAGGTTATGCTGTCGTTTTGTATAAGATTGGTTTATTTGCTTAGAAGGAATAGAATTTATGACTTGAAATTGAAGGTCCAAAGTATCCTAAGGAAAGGAAAGAATCATAGAATATATTTTGAATTTATTTTCAGAAATGAAATATAAATTTTTAAAATAGAGTATCTAAACAAGATATTTTTTTTTGAAATGTTAATTATTTTTAAATGCTTTATTTTTTTTTTTTTGAAGAAAAATAAGTATTGCATATTTTTAAAATACAATAGTACAAAGTAAATTATATAAACAATATGCATAGTATATTTTTGTTCATTGAATAACAGGAATATATTGATTATTACACTTATATCATACTAAAGTAAGGCTAAATAAGAATGTATTATGATTAGTAAACATCGTGTGATGAAACACTAAAATCTAGTACTGAATTTTGGATGAATATTTTATGTAACATCTTTGACTTTGCAAGATGAAATTTTTTTTTAATATTTTGAGAAATCCATACTCATTATAAAGTTAATTTTGTTTTTTCTGTAGAATGTTTTCCTATGAATTTTTTTAAAAAAATAAGATAGTTTAATAATATTAAGGATGAAATATTCTGCTAATAAGTAAATATATTTATAATAAGTTAACCATAATGGGAAACCAAATGGTAACATTTTTTTAATATTTTGTCTTAAGTATAAATAAAGATATAACTAAACTATAAACTATTTTTATATAACTTAGTAGATAAAAATGTAAGATTAAAATAAGGATATCCATTGTAAATAGTGTACATAAATTGTTTATTTTATTTGTTGTTGTTAATAAACTTTGTTAAAATTTGTTTTTCAAAATTTTTTGTGTCTGGATTGTTTATTTCACCACTTCACTGCATGAAATCATGATATATTCATCACAATTGAAACAAATATATATAATTTTGCACAAAAGATAAATAGAGAGTTATATTTAAGAATTTAAATATTTTATTGGTATTCTTTTAATTAAATAATTATAATTTTACATTGTTTTATTGGTCATAAATCAGTTATCACAATAGTATACTGAATTATATGCTATCAGTTGCCATACATCCTTTGTTTAGCAGATTATCATATGCTACCATGTATTTATTATATTATTACATGAAGGTAAAAGATTATATAAAATTATTTTATTATTTTATTATGGTAATAAAAATATAACGAAAAAAAAAGATATCTAGTAGTAGTTAAACAATGAAGAATATTATTATTATTATTTATTATTATTATTAGTTTCAGTGTAGTAGATTATGACATAAAATCCCTTCTCATATTTTGCTACAGTATTTTTATTGACTTAGAATAAACTTTATGAACCTGAGATTATTTTATTTGAGTTAGATTATTATTAAATAGAAGATTAAGATTTAATTATTAGTTTAGTCTTAGTGAGTAGAAGTTATTAAAGTCGTAAGAATACTATGAGTTTGTTATTTAAAATAGTAATAAGGGGGGATAGTGTTCTTATGCCATTGAGGTAGTATCCTGTGGGATATTGGCTCAATGTAATCTATCTTGTCACCTGTATTTTCACTTCAAGTCTCATGAAAATATTAAAATATTTATTTTATAAACTGAACCTTATTCGTATTTTAAATTTGAGCTAGTAAAACATTTTAATTTTAATGCTGAATATTTTATTTATTAATTATTAACTGAGCTAGAACCCATTTTATTTTATATCATATACTATTCTGAAGTGAGGATGCACAAGACAAGGTTAGAATATATATATATATATATATATATATATATATATATATATATATATATATATATATATATATATATATATATATATATATATATATATATATATATATATATGTAAAATACAATACCCCTTATAAAATATATATATTTAAAAAAATTTAATGGTAAATACAATATTATAATTTAAATTAGTTAAAGCTGATGAGGATTACCATGTAATCGAAAGCACTACAAAAGAATTTAAACTATAATATTGTATTTACCGTTAAAATTTTATATATATATTAACATTGTTCAGTATATATAGATAGTCAATTACTAGTTCAGTTAACAAGTGTCAAGGTGTTAAGAGCAGATAAAAATCAGCAACCTACCTTGCATGAGAATGATGTAGTAAGAATTATACTATAGAAACACTATTCATTAAGTGAATAATTTCTTGCCTAATAAATAATTAATAAATAAAAATATTAATATACTTCCATCAAGTGGTTTGTTTTAAAGTTGTAGTAATTGGTTATCTATATATACTGTTCAATGATAAAGATATGTATAAGTAATTGTGATCTGGGCCAACAGATGAGTGCTGGTTCAGCATAAAATATGCTATATTTTTTTCATTGAATTCAATCAAAAAGAAAACTTTATTTTTTCTTATCAACCACTTTTATATATATATATATATATATATATATATATATATATATATATATATATATATATATATATATATATATATATATATATTCACATCTTTAATACCCAACACCACTTTGACCACTTTTTTCTATGGATATTTTCAAGGATCTATAAAATTACATATTTTATTATTATTACAAATAAAAAACCCTTACTATAAAAAACATTTTTTTCCTTTCATCTATTCATAAATGCCTATATATATATATATATATATATATATTACATTAAATAATTTACATTTACTTATTTTTCTTTTTCTCTCTAACCATTTTTTTTACATACTCATTTTTTTATATGTATAAAATACCAATAATTTTCTTCTTTTTTTTTTGTCCTTTTTATATTCTTAACCAATTACTTTAAAAACATTATCCTTTTTATATCATTTTAATCTTTTATTTTGACCTATGTTTTATATAATTCATCCTATAATACAGGTTTTTCTCTCTTTATATAAAAACTTTCTTTTATCATTTTTTTATATAATTTTACTTTTTTTAACATTCTTATCTACAAATCTTTATGTTCAAATTTTTTACTATATATTAACATTTGCATTTCTATCATTCAAATGTTGTTTTGAACTTGTTCTTAATTTATTCTTTGTTGTACCTATATATGATTCATTTCTATTATCTCTTTTACAATATAAATGTCCAATCGTATAAATTCCATTCATATTTTCTACATTCTTATTTTATGTTTCTTTTACCACATTTTCTAAATTAATTTTTTTATATACTGGTTTCCAAAACAAATTGTATTTCTTTTTATATTTCTTATTTATATTCTTCATAATGTAGGAAATGTGATGAAAGAAACAAAAAATAAGAATCTAAACAATATGAATGGAATTTATAGGCTTGAGTGTTTAGATTGTAAAAGAGATATATAATAGAATAGGCTTTTCATAAAGTAATTGAAATATTTTGAAAAAAAAACTGCAAATTGAATGGAAAAATTTTGCACATGAATCAAATATTATATTTGTTATATGAGTGTGTGTTATACAGTTGGTGTTTTGTTAATTGTTATTCTACACAAACTTGTTAAAAATCTAAATAGAGATACAATTACAGTTTGTAAAAAGTTTGTTATATCAGTTCTGTATGTATTGATAACTGATTTAACAATATGGTGGGACAAATGATATTTTAGAAGAGTCAAAAATCAATACATCTTATGCAAAATGTGATCACATATAAAAATAATAAAAATCGAAATAATTAGCTAAAAAGATTTTTAGCAAGTTCTTCATCCTTTACAATCAAATATAACCATTTTAATTTAAAAATAAAAATAGAAAAATACTACAAAGGTGGTAATGTGATCAATATGCAAATCAATTCATAAAATATGTTCATCTACATACATTGTCTTGTTTTTTAGCTTCTTTATTTGATCATTTATAATGCTGTATTTGAACTTATTTTGCAGCAAACAGAATTTTTGGGAAATTTTAATACTTTGACTAATTTTATGTAGTTTTTGGTTATATTTTATCCTTTCTTATTTTTCTAATGAATGTTATCAATATTGTATCTTTTTGAATTGATTTTAATATAATGTTTTTAATGTAAATTGTCTAGTGTTCAATGTTTAGCATAAAATACTTTTTAGAAAGTCCTATATATGCCATTTCCTTCAGCTGTGGTCTTAGAATTGTATTTATGAAATCATCATACATTCAGAATGATGTTATGAACAATGATAAGAGTTTTTATCTCACTTTAACACAATAGTATTAGCAAAAAGTCAATGTTATATATAACTAATTTGTTGCAGCTATTATATTGCTCTTGAAATTTATTAAATCCTTAAAATGTATATTGAAGTTTACATTATATTGCATTGTTACAATTTTTGTAGAAATTGAGTAAAATGCCTACATTGTGTCACATTCTAATGCCTACAATGTGTCACATTCTAATGCTTACATTGTCTCATATCAAATGCCTACATTGTGTCACATTCTAATGCCTACATTATGTCACGTTCTAATGCCTACTTTGTGTCACATTATAATGCCTACAATGTGTCACATTCTAATGCTTATATTGTCTCATATCTAATGCCTACATTGTGTCACATTATAATGCCTACAATGTGTCACATTCTAATACTTAAATTGTCTCATATCTAATGCCTACATTGTGTCACATTCTAATGCCTACATTGTGTCACATTATAATGCCTACAATGTGTCACATTCTAATGCCTACAGTGTGTCACATTTAATGCTTACATTGTCTCATATCTAATGCCTACATTGTGTCACATTCTAATGCCTACATTGTGTCACATTATAATGCCTACAATGTGTCACATTCTAATGCCTACAATGTGTCACATTCTAATACTTACATTGTCTCATATATAATGCCTACATTGTGTCACATTCTAATGCCTACATTGTGTCACATTATAATGCCTACAATGTGTCACATTCTAATGCTTACATTGTCTCATATCTAATGCCTACATTGGGTCACATTCTAATGCCTACAATGTGTCACATTTAATGCTTACATTGTCTCATATTTAATGCCTACATTGTGTCACATTCTAATGCCTACATTGTGTCACATTATAAAGCCTACAATGTGTCATATTCTAATGCTTACATTGCCTTATATTTAATACCTACATTGTGTCACATTCTAATGCCTACATTATGTCACATTATAATGCCTACAATGTGTCACATTATAATGCTTACATTGTCTCATATCTAATGCCTACATTGTGTCATAGTCTCAATTCAATATCTATCCATGTTAAATTATTATTATTTACTTTTAATCAATGGAGATAAAAACCCTGAGATTTATTTATTATTAAATGCTTTTATTTAACTTAGAAATTCTGTTCATTTGTTTGCTGTTATAGTCAAATCATGTAATCAAGTTCTCACATCTACTGAATGGATTTTTTAAAATCTCTATATATTTTAGGTATTTATGACAATACAATATGTTAATGTAACATTTGTAAGTTTTTCAATCACTTATTTATCCTAAAACTGTTGGTCAGCTAATAAGATGAATTTCAAACTATATTGATAATGGTTCTGTCAATGTTCAATGGCATTCAATAGGTGACAGTATACGTTTTTAAAATGCACTTTCATTTGCTTTTTATGAGAAATTCACCGAAATGCATTTATAGATAATTAAAATTAGAAGAAAAACAAATGAGTAATAACATAAAATATTAAAAATATAAAGTAATATATAAAAAATATATAATAAAAAATGTTTTTATTTAACTAGATGTGCCAATGCAGTAAACACCACAAAATAATTTACTTGATTAATTACAATGTTGATTATATCAGATTTGAAATAAAAGTAAGGTGTGTACATAATTTAATGAATATAATCACTATTTTTAAAACTACTGATTGAATTAATTAAGGTACCTATGTATTGGACTTGTTGTTCATGTTTGCAATGATAGAATGTGGTAACTTTCTCCAGTGATGGGGTGAGTGGTGTTTGCATTGGTAGAATACCAAATTAAAAACTGACAATTATGGCAGTCAGCTGATATATATGTACCTTCATTAATTTATAATTGTCCTATTGTTTATATTTCAGATCAATATGACAACCAAAATATGAGGTTACAAAAAAGCATTCTGGGTTTTTTAATGCACTATTTATCAAATTAAATAAAAGCGTTATTTAAATATATTTTTGAATATTAGTTATGAAAGAGGTTGAATACAAATTATTAAGAATTTTCTATAGATATTTTTTGAATTGGAAAAAAACTTACATAATCATTAGAATACTGTAAATCTAGAAGGTAAAAAGATAAAGTTTGGTTTTGAAATCAGATCAAATTATGTCCTTTATCATCAAACCTATATGCATTTGGATGCCTGTTTCATGAAGATTGCTATAAACTGTTTCAATGATATCATACAACAAGAAAAAGGTGCATTTTAAGACATGATTTCAGTTTTTCACTTGAAATTATGTAGGTCTTTCACCATCTTAATATTTGTTGATATTCCAATATGTAGCTCATATATAAAATGAAAGAACTTTGGATACAACAAATTGTAAATAGTGGAACAAATTGATCCAATGTCTGACCAATTTAATAAAGCTATGTATAATTCCAACATTGCTTATGGGACCTTTTTAATCATTATTTGTTTTAAGATTTATGTAGTTCTAAGGCAGTATACTGAATGTTTCTTATATATATATATATATATATATATATAAACATTCATCTCTATATATATATATATATATATATATATAGAGAGAGAGAGAGAGAGAGAGAGAAAGATATGAACTCTGTATTTTTCAGTATATTCATTCTCCACTCTATTTCAAACAACTAATACACATGATCACACACATGCAATATTAACCCGAACGCTGATTGTATGTGTGGTGAGTTACGATCTGGCCCAAGTAATGAGTGTTAGATCTGCATGAAATTTGCATTTTGAGAATCATGTATTTTTTTCAGATGTGTGCAGTTATGGGTATAAGTTTCTTGACATAAAATAGAGGCAGAATAGACTGAAAAATTCTGAGTTCAAATCCCTTTATATTAATATTTATTTATAAAACTGGCTACTTTCTTCAGTTTTATTGTTTTTAAAATATTTTGAGCTGACTAAATATGTTGCTATAATAAAATGTAAAGATATTTCATAAAGTTACAATTTGTTAAATATTATTACTTTGAGGTAACATAAAAACAGATCATTCTAGCATTATAACCTAAAACAGAAATAACATCTGATTAAATAATATTGGTGTTGGTTTTATAAATATAAGGCTAAAGGATAAAAAATGATTATAATGGATTTTTAACTTATTAAACAGGCAAAACTCTCCATATAGTAGTGCTACCCTGTGCCAAACAGAGTAATCAATGGATGCCAGAAGGCTTGTGCATAAAATATCCATCTAGTGCCTACTCCTCCAATATCTCCAGACTAGTTTCTGGCTTATGGCCTTCGTCAGTGAGGAGCCTTGGATCTGAGCACTACATGGGGATTTTATGCACAAGCCTTCTGGGATTCATTGATTATTCTGGTTGCACAGGGTGGCACAACTGTATGGAGAGTTTTGCCTGTTTAATAACAGTTATGTGCTATCATAAGAGATGGTGATCATGTGATGTTTAGTGGATTTTTAACTTGTGGTTCTTTATAAATCATTTCAGATATATTTTAAATCATATTTTATACTGAATAATATTAATATAGCAACATTAAAAAACACTCTGTTTTGCACGTTTTTGTTCAATTCTGCTACAGTTTTTCATGTCTTGTATATTACTAAACTGTACTGATTATTAATTGATTAACCCTTTTAATTGCTAATTATTAAGTATGCTAATGTCTACTTTTTTCAGACATAATATGACATTGGGTGAAAAGTTTGACACAGTTTAGGTCAATAAAAATTTTTGATTCTATGAAATGAGAATATTATCACACAATTTATTAGAGAGGATTTGAACACAAATTTTCAAGCTTTCTTCAGCTATCCACTCTATCTTATAGAACTGATGCATATCACCATATAATGTGAAAAATATAAATGATCTCCAATATATGTTTTTCATGCTCTTTGGAGATAATTTAACTTTTTGACATATATGTGGTCATGTGTATTACTTGTACAAGATAAAGTGGATGACTAAAATAAGCTTGAAAGTCTGTTTTTAAATCCACTAGAATTAAATATTTAAACATTAAGTATCTACATAATACTCTTGCATTGGTGGTCGAGAGGTCAGCGTGACTGCGTTGCACTAGCAAGCAGTTGCTCGGGTTGCGGGTTCGCATCCCGGCCGATGTTATGACAAAAAAAAAGTATCTACATAATACTTATATTCAAATATTATAAACAATTTATGGTAGGTCTATTATATTATTTGAAAATGATTTACTGTTGTAGATAGTAAATGTCATAATTAAATGACATCCTCTGTCATTAACCAGAACATATTTAGAAATCATAATCAATCATTTGGTGAACAATGATAGTGCAGAGAGCCATACTTTACTTTTATCTCACATGAATGTAATCACACATTTATTTTGCCTTCAAGAAAACCCAATTGATGGCCTAATTACGAACTATCATATTTTATGACAAGGAACATCATGACGCAAATTTGATTTAAACCTCAATGGTTGTTTAACACTTTTATTGAAATTAAGTTCTATAAATTAATCATATATTTCATCATCATCATCGTCATCATCATCATCAACCATTATCAATCCATCTTCTCCAATCTTTAGCTTCTCTTCTCCACATCACCCCTGCACACTTTCTCGTCCATCCATCTCACATGTGGTCTCTTTCTGGGCCTTTTACAATCTCTATCATGTATTTATAAAAGTTTATATAAATGTTTTAATACATGGCATCATACATTTACTATTTTTAAATTTAATTCCTCAATACAAATTTAAAACAAATTTTCTTCATTTAAATATTACTGTTTTATTGATTTTATTTGATTATACCTGTACTGGTCAGTTTGCGTAATTCATACAACCAAACCTGGAATTCCAGCCTGAGTATCTTGAGTCAGATCATGTACAAGATGCATAAATCAGGGACAGTCTCTAACTCTGCCCTACAGGTTCAAACCTAGGTCTCTTTACTTATGATCAGCAATATTGATGATACAAGTCATATTCAATTATTTCCGGCTGGCAGCTCAGTGATAAAACAAAACGACTCTAATTAAGCAACTGATCTATATAATAGTCATCGATAATAAATTTTTTTTGTCTTATGGGTATGTATCAACCTAATGTGTATACATATATGTGTGTGGGAAAGCATAATCAACAGTATAGGCAATGACTCCAGAGTAAGATTTTAAATATAGTTTAATAATATGCACATTCTGCGTTAATTGATATATATTACGTTTGAATACTTATGAATATTAGCCTCGCATTACAATATTTACATATTTCATAGTCTTAGACATATATTAAAAACAAGTATGACTTTATTTAATAGCTTTACTAATATTGTGCTTTTATATGTATATTTAACCAGATATAATTTTATTTAATCTATTTATTAACAGTGCGGTTTTATACATATATTAAAACAGATATAACTTTATTTAATACATTTATTAATAGTGCGGTTTTATACGTATGCCAATAAAAAATAAAATAAGCAATCAAAATATTCAATTCTTAATTAATAATAAAATCAGTAATAGTTCAGCAACCAAAATATAAAATAAGCAATCAAAATATTCAATTCTTACAAAATATTAAAAATGGTGGATCAGACATATACAAAAATGCTCTCACTTAGTCAATTCAAACTGGAAAAAGACAGATATTTACCCAGAATTTACCCATGTATTGAAAATCTCGAAGGTGACACCTTGACCACCCCTATCGATTAGTCATGTCAAGGTTTCAGTTGTCATGAGATTGTTTTGGTTCATCGATGATATCTACCAGTGGATTGTGTAGTACATCATAGCTTAGTTAATACCAAAGTACCTTTCTTGATTCCATTCTGGTATAACGGTCCATTATTTTGATGTGGTTTGAAAATTAACGGCAGGTAGCATACTTTTCCAGATCAGGTTCAGGGTACAGTTAAATAGTTCAAGGTTTCATTTAAGTTCAAGAAGCATTTCAATAGAGTAGCTCGGGAATGGCCACAAGGAAAGACGCAATACTCCTGGTCATATTTAAGATAACTAGTGATGTGAAGTAATTTAAACAAACTTTTAAAAAAAAAAAAAAAGAATAAGAATCAATCAAATTTTTGCACTATTTATATGATTCCTTGGATATTTGGCCTGAAGTGATGAATAATTTTGTACAATAGCTAATTTTCTACAGCAAGCTCACCTTTGTTTCATAAGGAATTTTAAGACAATGCGATCGGTCTGAAAAATTCTTGAACGATATTGTTTTACATTCTATTATAGTATTTGTAAAGATCTCTTAGATAGATTAGTTGTATGTTAATGGAAAAGTGACTTTTATTCATAGCACTTTTGATTTATTTGACTTACATTGATTAATTTTCGCCCCTTTTTCTTTGTTTTAAATTTTATAGTAATGTTTCTAGAAATTTTCAACCCGATCACCTTATCTTGTGCCACCATGATTAAAAATATATATATAATTTTACATACATATTTCCCAATTAATTCATATATACATTATTAGCACATTAAAAGTGTGTGTATATTTTGATTAAATCTATCTATCGTTGCGTGTCCATGATTCTATTGAGTCACTTTCTTTCCCAAATCATTAATTTATTTCTATCAAAATGGAATTAATATTGAAGTAAAAAACAAATATGGGTAAATAGTGAGTACGTGTACAAGCACAGAGAGATAGACTTTGAATCCTGTTAGATGATGGTACAATGAGTGTTAATACTCATGAAGCATAATCTGAGCTTCAGATTATTCACTTTATACCTGTACTTAAAAGTACAATTAAGATTCTTATAGCATAACATTTATGACACTTTTTTATATCTATAAGCTGGAATTGAAGTCAGGCTAGGGAAATTTCAAACATTTTTTAGAGCAGGATTACAATTTTTTAGTAATAATCAGATCATATCAAACTCTGTTATGTATTGGTCAAAAAATGGGTATCTATCTTTTGTTAGTTAGAAGAATGTGAACGGGTTTAAAAATGTCAATGCCCTGGATGTTAAACAAAGACTATGGTTGAAATATTATTTTACTTGAACTTTTAAACAGATATTATACTTCTACATACATTCATTCAAATAGAACTCTTTCTTCATTCATTAGAATTTATTAATATGCTTTCAGAATAATATTTATAATCTTTTAAATTGCTTTTTAACGATATTAAAACTTTACCAAAATGTTTAATACATATTATAATATTTTATTTGTATATTAATAACAATTTCAACTGCTCCAATATCTTCATCAAAATTACAAACTTGTTCCTCTGCAATCTGCTGTGTCCGCAAGTATGACTGAGCAGCCAGCAAATGAATATATACAATAAAAGACTCACAATATTTTAAGAAATCAGAATAGCGAATAGTTAGTAACAAGACTATCTCTACAGTTCACTAATGTTTGATTGCCTCGATGTACATTCAGGCTGGCTGCTACAAAAATGGTTCACAATGGGCTAGGTTCATGCACACCTTGGCCTCAGTCCAGTTTAACTGCACATGAACGCTTTGTAGTATAGCACTGCGACTTACCTTAAGCTCCTTACAGCTTCCGCCTCTGCAACAGTCTACCAGTAACGCCACTTGAAAACCGCTGGAAACTCAACTCTTTATTCAGCTGTTATCCAGACGGTTTCCTCAGGCTATGGTCTCCCAATCTCTGTGGGCTCTTTCAGCTATACCCGTGAACTACATTTCCACTGAGTGCTGGACATTAACCAAAGCACTGACATGAGATCTCTCCTACCGGAATTGAACAGGAACTCTACTGGAGATGCACTCGAATTGCCTGACATAGTTGTTACATTCTTTTTTTATAGCTTTCTGATAACTGCAACAATTAATTACATTGTCCAATAAGGTAAGGTCTCTTATCTAGAAATATTTGCAATCAGCAAATATTTCTTGGAATTGTCGATCGCCATTATGTTAATGCTTTAATTAAATTCTTCAGTTATAAGTACACAATCTAAAGACAACCTCTTGAATAAATTGTAGTTTTTCTGGAGTGCACAAACTTGTATGCAATTTTTACAAAAATACAACAAAAACATTGGTAAAATAAATGAAATAATGTGAAAAGCATTAAATTCAAATGCATAGAAATAGTGTTTAAGCAGATTTAAAAAAGAATAACACAGTGCAAATAAGGATTTTAATGTTTTCATAAAATGGATAGGTTTTGTAGTCATAAATAACACGGAGAATACAGTCATTATTTAAAAACTTCAATGGCTTGATATTTTCTCAGCTTTCCTTGGACAAAGATTTCTAAATATTTAATTATTTAGCTAATAATGAAATATCAGATTAATGATTTACTAACTCTACTAAACTCTGGCTTGTTTTGAAATTATAGGTATAGCTCTGTAAAAAATAATTAATTTAAGTTGTATAATTTTTAATTTGATATATAAAACAATATTTTTAGCTCAACTTATTTATAGATACCTATATTATCATATAAATACATGTTATATTTGACATAAACATTTTCATATATTTGTGACCCCTAAATTTTGAAATGTATTCTGAGAAGAATTGGTGTAGAATTTTTAAAAACTATTCATGCATTTGAATTTCATATGACTAAAAATAATTAATTTCATGTATTTATGCTATAGTATAAATTATTTTTAATAATTATTTATTTTTATGTTTTTAGGACCAACATAACCCAAACTTTAAAAAAAATGATGGCGTTCGTCACCCTAACTGGTGGAATTAATGACTTTATTCAGGTAAATTTTTTATTTGTCAACAATTTTTAAAAATTAAACTTTTACCTTGTTTTGTTTTATCTCAGTTACAAATTTTGAGAGTATTTCTTTCTTACTGATATCTGGCTATAAAATTTAAAATGTGAAAATCTTAAATCAATCCTTTTAATAAGCTGCTCACACTGAAAATAAAAGATCAATTTTTATCACATGATCACCATCTCTATACTAGCGCATCCATTGATTACTTTGTTTGGCACAGGGTGGCACTACTGTATGGAGAGTTTTGCCTTTGTTTAGATCAATTTTTGTTAAAACTGTTGAAAAATTAAATATAAGAAAAAAGATGAGAATTATTAAAAATGTAAATTATAGGAAAGAGAAAAATATATTACCATTAAACATGAAAATTATTTACATAAAAAAAAACTTAGCTAAGATGAAGAATTGTATAACGAAAATAAAAATTATTGAGGGACATAAAAATGGAAGAGATAAATGTAAAATAATTTGGAAATATATATAACAAGGATTAATGTAATTGAAAAAGTGTATATTTTTTAATAATGAGGAAAGAAATCATAGTTGTAGGGAAAATGCATATTATTTTAAAGAAAGATGGAATGTTTGTAGAAAAAACATTAGGTATAAAAAAGAATGGAGTAAAAAAAATCAAAGCATTTAATAAAGACAATGCTCGGGGTTTTCAAAGAATAAATTGGGCAGGACTTTTAAAATGTTAAAAAGTGATAAACAATAAGTTCATCAGATGGGCATCAAAGATGTTGAAAAATTTGGATAAAATCCATTTATTAACATGATCTTATAAGACACAATTTTCAGACGGTGAAATATTACAAGACATTATTTCTTAAGAAAAAGTGTAATGATAACATAAAATTAATTTATTATAGAAGCATTGCTGTAAAATCAGTGACTTATAAGTATTTACCTATATTGCTATTGAGAAAATGGTTAAGTGGGTTGTGGAAAGTAGCTGAGTGGCAGAAATACAAAGAAGATTTAGATCTGATATGTAATGGCTTATAATCATATTTGGAAATATGTATAAAAAATAGACAAACATTTATATAATACTTTTATAGATATATAGAAAAAATTTGATAGAACAGTAGAAATATAGTATGGTCAAATATTTATAATCTGATGATGAACAGAATATTAATGGATTTGATTTAGGAGAATAAAAAACACTACCATAACTAGCAAAACACTACCAGAAATTATAGAAGCAGTATCTGAAACGATGTTAAATTAAAGCAAGAAACTACCCTTGTTTATTATATTTAAAAGAAATGCATTTTACAATAAAGAAATTAGAAAAGGATGTACAGGCTTCATTAATGATGGCAAATGTGTATGTTTATTACTGGTTTTTTGCTGATATTTTCTTGTGTGTAAAAAATAGGAAAAGAATAATTGGTATTAAGTTGGGAGATAAAAAATTAAACATTATCATGATAAATGTTGAAAAAAGAATAAAGAAAAAAATATTTTAACATTTTCAAATCTAATGATAGTAATTAGTTATAAATACTTAGCAATCATTTGGAAAATGCAAACAAGTATTTCAGTAATAAACCACTAAACATCACATGATCACTATCTCATACTAGTACAATAATTGTTATTAAACAATTCAAAACAAAACAACACTCTCCATATAGTAGTGCCATCTTGTGCTCTCAGATCCAAGGCTCCTCACTGATGAAGGCCACAAGCCAGAAACTAGTCTGGGGATATTGGATGAGTAGGCACTAGATAGGGATTTTATGCACAAGCCTTCTGGCATCCATTGATTGCTCTTGTTAGCACAAGATGGCACTACTATATGGAGAGTGTTGTTTTGTTTTGAAGTATTTCAGTAATTGATAAGTAAAAAGTTTATGATTTTATAGAAAAAAATCATGAAGAAAGTAACATTGTTTCATTAGAGAGTTGTTATCCAAGTTAACCTATGCAAATGATGTGCAACGTACAATGATCATTTAGTATACCCTTTGACAATCTATTACCATTTGTAAATGTATTTAACTTATCATTTACATTTCATTTTTGACTTTAAAACATTGATAAAAGTTTGTATGCTGAATCTTTTAATTAATATGATTTATAAAGAGTATTTTTTTAAAATTATATTTGTCTTGTATTTTATTGTCAAATACTTCAAATTAATGTTTATACTAATTTATGCATTTTGTTATTGATTACTTCAATACATCTCTATAGTTATTTAAAAATAATTATAATTATAAAAATTCAATAACTTTTACTTTTCACATGTTTAGTTTTAACAGATTAAATTCATTTTGATTACATGAGTGAAATAGATATATTCATTTATACTTAGATGAGTTTATTCTATTTTCCTTTTTGTAAAAACAGAAAAAAAAGAACACCCAAATAAATTTATTTAGCCCAATAACCCATAATGCTTTGATAAGAGGTGATGTGTCATCTACTGCATTTTTTAATAAGCATTCTGGCTTCTTTTCTGGTTTCTGAATTGATCATTACATCTATTTTATTAAATGCTTTTATTTAAGTTAGGATATCTATTTGTTTGTAAATCTTTGTTATCAC
This sequence comes from Epiperipatus broadwayi, assembly GCA_028023455.1. Taxonomy (NCBI): domain Eukaryota; kingdom Metazoa; phylum Onychophora; class Udeonychophora; order Euonychophora; family Peripatidae; genus Epiperipatus; species Epiperipatus broadwayi. The sequence continues at coordinate 50,021 of JAQFVV010013953.1, forward strand.
TTTTATTATTTAAGTTGAAATACAATTTTAAAACCAAGATTAAATAGATTTAATTTCAATACAATTGTTTCACTTTTGGTACATAAGTAAGAAATACCAGACAAAGTAATATGGGAATTTAATATTTTAGGTAGCTGACCTTGTTTCTTAGATATGAAACAGAGAGTACTTAAAAATTGTTGTTAGAACTTTAATATGTTTTACATACAACTCACAAAAGGGGAGTATAGAGATTTTTTACTTTCAATTTAAAATTATAATAACCTTTTAAAACCAAGGTTTACTTAAATTTAAATTCAATATAATTTGTTGAAATTTATATATATTGAAAATCTTTTCCAAAGTGATAGAGTTTAATAATATATTAGGTGTGTGATCTAGTTACATAGATAAAGAACAGTAGGGGTGGAGTTTTGAATATTTTAATATCAAATTTAAAATTTGTTCTTAGAAATTTAATATGTTTAAAGAAATGCATACAATTTTCTTAGTTTTATTCAAGTTAAAATAAGACTATTAATTTACAATATAGATTTGTTTAGCTTTTTTTAAATTATTTTTTCAAATAAAAAGAAAAAAAATCTAACAATTTTTAGCAAAAATAAATTACTTAATAGTTTATTATTATTATTATTATTATTATTGTCAACCATTATCAATCCACTACAGGATGAAGGTTTTTCCAAGTTCAATCCATCTCTGATTTCTAGTTTCTCTTTTCCACATCATCCCTACAGACTTTCTTATTTCATTCATCCATCTCATAAGTGATCTTTTTTTAGTTATTTTACAATCTCTTGAAATCCAGTTTATGATTTTAATTTTTCATCTTTTGTCATCTCTTTTAGAAATATGTCCAGTCCAACTTCACCTCAGCCTTTTAATTCTTTCAATGATGTAAGTAACACCTGCTTCTTCTCCTAAACATGTATTGCATTTTCAATCTCTTCTTGTTTCTCATTAATATGCATCTCTCCATATTTTTCTTCTATTAATTGTCCACATCTTAGATCCATAAATAAAAACTAGTAAAACATATTTTGTAAAAACCTTCCTTTTGAACTACAGGCATATTTCCTGTAAATATTATTTCTACCAAAATCATTTCAACCAAGTTTAATACTATGGTTAATTTCATCCATTATGTTTCCATCTGTAGTAACTTATTTTAACTCATCATAATCAATATTTATTTGCATTTTTTGAGAAACTTCAATGAACATTACTTTAGTCTTTTTAACACTTACTTTTAGTTCTACTTTCTTACTTTCACCTGATAACTCTTGTTACATTTCCTAAAGCTCTAAAGCAATCATCTCCAAAATCTAAATGACTTACTTTTATTTCTTTAGATTTCCATTTTAATCCTTAAAATACTTATTGCAGCACTGCTATAAAATGTTTTGGAATTATGGAATCACCTGTCTTACATCCTTCTCAATGTTAACCTTCCTAGTATCATTATGTAATCTAATTGTTGCTGTTGCATTTTTATAAATAATCTTCAAAGTATGACAACATTCTGGGTCTATACTTTTATGATCCAACGCTTTAATCACTGAAGAAATGCTTACAGAATCAAATGCCTTTTATAATCTACTCATCAAAAGCATAATGGCAACTCATATTTATTGGTCCTTTCTATAAATAATATTAATTAACAACCTCTCTTCAGAAACATATTACACATATTTCCACACAATTAATGGAAAAATTATAATAATGCGATTTAAATATAGTGTCTGTATAATTCTTTTATGGGAATGTTATTTCAACAAAGCAACTATATATGATAATAAATAAAAACAAATATCATTTATAATCTAAAGCAGGGATGCCCAACCCATAGCTCGTGAGTCACATGTGGCTCGCGTAACTGTTTAATGTGGCTCGAATTGCACTCTTCAAAAAAATTGATAAAATATTTTATGTTCCTTGATGGCACATGCACACACTAAAAAATAAATATTTTTACAATACAAACAATAACGATATGCAGTGTCAGGTTTCACATTAAATAAAATATATTTTTCCTGTAATTGTAATTTATATGTATGTTACCAAATTTTTAATAAATAAAATGTATTTACATTTTTTTTTCTTTTTAACATATTACACCATTTTTTTTTTTTTTTGCTGTACACGTTTGGTTTGGTGCTATATATATATATTGTGTTTAGTGCTCTTGTATATATTGTTGTTTTTATCGAGAAAGATCCTTGTAGACGTTTGGTTTGGTGCTGTATATATATTGTGTTTAGTGCTGGAAATAGTTTTTATCGAGATAGATCCATGTACACGTATATATTTTGCTGTATATATCAATGTTTAGTGCTGTAAACAGTTGTTTTTATCCGTGTACACGTATATATTTTGCTGTATATATATATTGATGTTTAGTGCTGTAAATAGTTGTTTTTATCGAGATAGATTCGTGATCACATATATATTTTGCTGTATATATTGATGTTTTCATCGAGAAAGATCCGTGTACACGTTATTTTGGCCACATTAGAAACGGCGGATTGATACCAATGTGAATAGGCCATCCCCCCCCACCTATCTCCCTACATTGCAGGTTTAGTACCCAAGTACCATGTTTATAAATGTAATATGAAAAATGTAATATATAATTGTGGCTCCCCAAATTTTTTTAAATTCTCAACTGGCTCGCGTCAAGTTAAAGGTTGGGCACCACTGATCTAAAGTTTGCTTAAAGTTTTTACAAGTTCCAAAATTTTATTCTGATAAAATCTTTTAGAATGTTTTTAAACTGATCAAATCCTTGGATGTTTTAATGGTAAATCACAAATGATAAAATGAGAATTAATCCTTGTAGTACAATAAATAATGACAAAATATTTCTGTTAATAAAAACATTAATTGTAAAATTTTAAATATTCACTCAAATCAGAAAAAGTTGCTTTTCTTCGATTTTAAAAGGTGTGGTGCAACTAATTAGTACTTTCCTGAGAAACAAAAATTAATCATAACATTTATTTTAGAAAATTATTTGCAAAGAAAAATTCCATTAGTTTTAAATCTGATTTAAAAACAAGTATCCTACATGTGGGTGATCGAGTGATAACTTTGAAATATTTGCTTTAACTAATAGCAGATGGTTTTTGAAATATTAACTTTCTGAAGTAATTCAAAATTTCCATTTTAATAAAAACATTTAAATTTCATTTTGTTCATGCATTTTATCATAATGAATATTTTCAGATATTTTGGTTATTTATTACGAGTTTTAAAGATATATTTTCCCAATTGGGGAAAATGATTATAAAATCCTAAATTTAAAATTTAAAATGGCTAAATTTAAATAATGGCTTCATCGAGTTTTCCAGAAAATAACTGACAATGAAAGAGAAAGATTTCTTTCATATAAATGTATTTGTAAGTTTTCACTATATGACTACTTTCATCATGTTTTAACATTTAATGTGGAAGTGTTTTGTTGTTTTTAAGAGATAATTTATTAATGAAGATTATTTATTTGATGTTTTTAGCACCAATTACAATGGAAACATTTTAAAATTAAAAATATATTTAAATACAATATTACATAAGAAAAACAATGAAATATAACGTTTGTTTTTTTAATAACATTAAAAAAGTAAATGTCTTTTTTTTTTTGAATAATAACAAATTCAGCATCATTTTGATAAAATGAAATGTATTACTTTTAAACAACAACAATAAGAAATAATTGACATTTTTATGTTGCTTTTTTTTTGTTAAATAACGTTAAAAAATGTCTTTTCTCTTTTTTTTTTTTAAGATCGACAAATACAGCGGCATCTGTAAAAAAGTAAATGTATTCTTTTTTAACAATGACCAATAACAAAATATTTATTTAGGACGTTTTTAAGATTTTATTAAATATACGTTATTCTTCTAATACTTGAGACACCAAAACAACAACAAAAAACAACATTAAAATGTCAGGGCTAGCGCTGGAATAGGCATGGGGGGGGATGTTTCTGACTATCCAAAGGATCGTCCAAAAAATTCATTACTTGATGAATAAACTAATCAGACTGAATGACAAGAAAAAAAACTTTATTTACGACCTTTTTTACATTAAATTTAATATACGTACGTTATTCTTCTAACAGTAAATTAAGCGTTTAAACAAAATTAAAAAACAAAAAGACACAGGTATAAATAAGCCTATGTTTCAGTTATTAAAAAGCAAATCAATACATTAACAAACTAATGTCTCGCGAAGATATCGCGACTGCCATGACTGTTTAAAAAGTCACGCTTATAATAAAACTTTCCCTATTTTTAAACCATTACCAAGTCTTCACAACCACTAAGACGGTTTGAAAATTTTTTGGACATCATAGTACATCATTTAAATGTAATATAATACTTTATTAAATGACATTTCAAATGTTATGTTGACTTCAAATCTACACACCCTCAAATTATACGATAGCACAGACTCAATACCGACCATTTGTAGAGCAAGAACAGTCCGCCTAGAAAGTAGTGTATAATTGCAATATAAGGCATTACTGTTTATTTTATGGTATATTTAACTTATATTTTATTAAAATTATTACATGACTTGAGTTTTTATGTGTTAGTGTAGAAACATAAACCTTTAATATTACTATAATATTGTTTATTATACTTGCTCAGCATATCATATTCAAATATATTTAAAAAATATTGGGAACTGTATGTCTAGAGACTTATGCAAAAATATATAAAGCAAATTCTAAATTAGCAACATCTTGTTTGTTTTAGTTTTTAAAAATTTGCATTGATTATATATTTAAATATATGGTGTGCAAATAAGTATGTAATGTATCAAATTATATGATTATAATCATTTAATTAATAGAAGAAACCCAATCTAACTCAGGTTATGGATAAATTGTCCTCCGTATGTTGAGCAAAAGGTCAGCAATAAAATGAATATTTACCATTGTTTGCAAAAGAAATCTTATGAATATCAAAAGCTTTCGCAATAGTAAAATGTAAACCCAACAAGACATCACATGATCACCATTTCATATGCTTACACCAAAATATATCACTGCTGAACTGAGTTCAGATCTATATGCTTATATTATTATGTTTTCATCTTGGGCTCTTAGATTTATAGTTAATCAATTAGGTAAAAAGTGGCAGTAGGAGATCTAGGTGCAGTACTCCCATATCCAAGGCACCTCAATGATGAAAGCCACAAGCTAGAAACTAGTTTGGGGATATTGGATGAGTAAGTACTAGATAGGAATTTTATGCACAAACCTTCCTGCATCTATTGATTACAAAGGTTTGCATTTGGTGACACTACTGTATGGAGAGTTTGCTAATGGTTAGATGTTGTAAATTATTGGAATTCATTCTATTCTTAATATATTGTTCAACATACAGACAGTAATTCATCCATTGCATGAGAAAGAGTGTTTTTCCTTTTATATATGCATTCAGCTATGCTAATTATATGTTTATATATCTTAAACATATTATGTGTGTTATCTCTTTTAATTTTTATGCAGCCTTTGTTTCAAATTCTATACATCTATGTCATTCACAATTCTTTTCAATGTTTTTATTTTATCAACTCATATTTGTGGGTCCGTTTACAGATTATGTTTATGAAATGTGTACATTTTCTTTAAAATTACCAACCGGATTCTTATGTATTAGACTTGCTGTGAAATATCTCATACATATAATTTTTTAATCTTGTAAAATAACATCTACATAAAATCTTCTGACAACATCAATTTTAATAAATGATGACAAGTAACTTTATTTATTACAAAATAGTGGCCTATAAACTTTAGTGGAAATAAACAAACAATATTTATGTTTTACTGTGAATTGAGTTATTTGCAAAAATAATGCAAACTAAGGCAACCTATAACTTTATTTAATGAAAATAAATAAATATGTCTTTACATTTTTTGCCAAGAAATGATTTTTCAACAGTCAACTTTTAGCATTATACATTTATTCCAATTTAAAAAAGCAACAGATTGTTTCTTACAATCACTAGGGCAGACAGGAGTTTTTTTTATTGACTACAATATACAAACAAAAGTGTAACTATAATTTATATAAAAATGTTCCTATTCTGCAGCTTGCAGGTCATTACTTTTGTAGAATTTTAAGCTTTTCTTAGAATAACATGCTACACACACAAACTTCTCACAGATAGTTATTTCAGTCTGTGATCTTTTGAAAGTAATAGACTGCATCATCCTAGGTAGTGGGCAGCTCCAAAGTTTTAATCATTTCAATGGATAAAAACATCATTCAAAAAATTTACTCAGCAGGAGTTAAAGCTAGATGGTAAATCATGTGTATACCTTACTTTCACCAGATGAACAATTAGTCATCTGAGTATACATCACAGCATGTTTTAAACCATAAAATTGGCAGGGAAACTAATGTTTTGTGAGTGACAATATTTGCCTGATCGGTATATAAAAAAGTAATTATTTTCCTTTTTACAACATTGTAGAGGTGTTTAATTCAGCCTTTATTTAGATATTTGTTTGTGGCAATGACCTTTATTGCAGCAGATGTATTACTAACTGTATTTAAATTTTAAATATATTAATAAAAAAATGAAAACATGAATCCATAAAATTTTACACTAAATTTCAAACATTTTAAAACAATTGTAAATATCAAAATAAACATTTTTATTCTATGACATAAAAATTTTAATATTTATACATACAAATTAACAATTTTGTTTACAAAGATAATGAGAAATTAGTGTTTTAGTTTTATAGTTAATATTCATTTTTAATCAACCTTTCAGGTTATTATCAATTCTGTAACAAATTATCATACAGAGCTTAAATGTCAGATGTTTTTCATATTATATCAGGTGATAAGGCTTCTTTAATAATCATAGCATTACTAATTTTATTATACTTTCAATACTTTAGCATTATAAACTTTGTTTTCTTTTAAATATATTTCTATAGAGCAGAGTTTTGTCTTTTGAATTTAAACATAAATAGAAAGGAAATACTTACTTGAAAATTTACTTTATAAAAAGAATAATAAAGTAAATCATTATTTTGGAAATAAACATTGAAAAAATTTTCATTATAATGCAAGATTTTTATTTGTATGTCACTACATTAAAATTTTGAATAAGTTGTAATTTAATTTTTCTGTTTAGATGCAAATATATTATAACGATCAAAATAGACCTGCAGTGTTAGTCAACATCAAACACCAGAGGGAGTCACTTTATTTACCATCTATATTTTTTTTTTATGTTAGGAAGTGATGTTACCTAACAGAATCAGGCCTCATTAAATATTCATGCACTGATCTCTCTAGGAAATTTGATATTTACTGATGAAGATATAAAACCACTAACCTAAAGACTCAACAACCAATAATAACTATTATTTATTGTGACCTAACGGAGAATTGTTGGACTCTTTGCAATAATACATTGACTATTATACCTTAAAAGCAACATTCTGAACTCATTTGGATTAAATATATATATATGTATTAACTATTTAATCTTAGGATTATTTCATAAGTTATATAAACATGTAAAAATTTGAATACAAGTATAATATATATGTGTGTGTGTAAAATAAATAAAATGTCCATTAATTAAAAACAAAATTGTAATTATAAATGAAATAATAAATTTAACGGTTTACAAACTATTATAAACAGTCCTTAATATCTGCAGAAGTACTTTCAGTGAATTTCTTCAACCTGCCTCAACTGCCATTAAATTCAAAATCAAAAGCGGAAGCAAATGTCATCACTTCAAATTCCACGAATCTCGTATTTTAATGTTAGCAGCTTGTCGATTTATTAAATGCATTTTATTCCTGTTTATAAAAATTGCCTCTTTAATTTTTCTTTTACAATGGTTTCTCTCTTCATGAAGAATTTTTACATTTTCAAAATCAAATTTAAATTTATATTTACATGTTTTTTTGTGATCAAAGAAAACCGAAGGAGATATCAAATCATCATTGTTTTTTTTTACTTTTACATGCTTATATAACAATTCATGCTCCTTCAATCTTTTCTCAATACTGCACCTAGATTCACCTATGTATGATAGCATACAATCACAAAAAATTTGATATATGACATTACTTTTCTGCTTGACAGGTATGACGTCCTTAGAATTATTGACTAATTTATTAATATTGTTTGGGGATTTTAAGGATTGTTTATAATAGTTTGTAAACCATTAAATTTATTATTTCATTTATATATATATATACTGAACTTGAGATTTGAACATAGACTTTCAAGTTCCCTACAGCTATTCACTCCATTTTATATAATCAATACACATAACCACATACATGTTAAAAAGATAAATATTTTTCAATATATGTATTTCATGCTGAACCAACACTCATCAGTTGGTCTAGTTCATCATCTCCTACACTTATATACTATCACTGCTCAGTTTATATTAAGATAGCAAATCTTCTCCATCCTCCAACTCTTCAACCATCCATATTATTGAAAATCTGATGGTGGAATGCTCAAAGCTCTTGTTGATTCTAATATTTTTGTCATATCCATGTTGACTTTAAGTCATTCTAACCTCTCATATATAAAACATTAATATGTCCATTTAAATATACAAAAGAATATGTTTCAGCAATGAAATACATATATCGGAGATCATTTATACTTTTTCACATGTATGTGTATCAATTATATAAGATGGAATGGATAGTTGAAAGTAGCTTTGAAGTCTGTGTTTAAATTCCCTTTAAATACATAAAAAGTATTTGGCAAATAGCCCTTTTATTTAATGGCTTGATGCATACATATATTTATAAAATAAAGCAATACTTCTTTTATATACTATCTTGGATGTGTCAATAATTCTTAATTAAACTTAACCAAGGTGGCAATACTTATTAAAACATTGCCATGGATGCATGTAAATACTTCAAATGTCAATCTAACCATAGTCAAAATTCAACAGTTATATGCAAACAGGCTTATAATAATTACTATGGGAGTTAACAACTCTACCAAAAAATTAAATTCACATTATAACATCAATCATGCCTATAAACATAAGAACATGCAAATGTAACTAACACCCTTCTTATGTTATGCATATACATAAATTTACAATGCATGTAATTTTATTAAATGCATACCAAATCTTTAAATGAATTCCATACAAATCAGTTATTTATAAAAACCATATGGATTCCTGGTTAACAGTTTTAATAAACAAGTTCTAAATAATACAAAAACTTTGTCAGATAATGAAAATTATTCTTCATGTAAAGCAGGCATGTCAAACTGGCGGCCCCAGGGCCGCATGCGGCCCTCGAAAGGATTTTTCATGGCCCTCATCTAAGATGCTATGTAATAAAATGAAAACAGAACGATATGTTGCAAACAATAAATTAATTTTTTTTAAAAAGCTCTTATATTTAATTACATGAACTAAAATATATACAGTAATTGTTGTCTACATACATAGCTAATTTATAATTCTCGGTTACACGCATAGCTTATGCCTTTATGATGATGAAGCATTTGAGATATGTGAATACCAAAGCTGGCAACGTTAATAATGTGCTGCTGTGCTTCCGAGAACATAAATACATTAGTCAGCTATTCGCGCCACCAACGTAGCAATCCTATCTGCAGATATTGTTTTTTTTTTTGAATTGTAACAAAAGGCAGTTGCGCTAGTTTCTTTATCCGGATTGGTGTGTTAAAAATTTGCGGGTTGTTTCCTTTTATAACTCATTCAAAAAATATAAGTAAACTGCTATATCCAAGAGTTTATATCTTTCTGAAACTAGTCAGACAGCATAAGAAATAACGAGCATGCATTTTGTTATATAATATTTTAATTATAATCAAACATGAGAAACAATAATATTTTACATATAAGTTAGTAACGATTACATTTCAGTTTGGAAAACACTAAAAGTTCTACAATTTTACCAGTGTATGTTCGGCCTTGGGAAACTTTAGTGGCTTCGACCATTTCTAACCTACGGCCTTATGCACAGCTTTCTTCTTTGTCACATCTCTATCTTAATTGCTCCGTGCTGGGAAGTCAGGACTGAGAGAGAGAAAAAACGTAATCCGTACCTTTTATAGCTACCTCCATTTATCGAGCATAATTCCAGGAGCGAGAATCGATAGCAGCGCTCTCTTTACATTTAAATACTAGAGTAGCGTTAAATTTTTACGAAGCGTATTTTGCATAAACGTAGTTGCAATTTTTTAAATTTTAAAAATTTAAATCTAAAGCTCTATTTTTATTACAGAAAATGCCACTTCCAACGCTAAATAAAAAAACGAAAGATTGATGACGAGGGAAGAAAATTTCAAGAAAGGTGGGAACTGAATTATTTTTGTGTGGAAGTGAACAATAAGATTACGTGCTTAATTTGCAAAGAAACTATTAGTGTTGCTAAAGAATACAATATTAAGCGACATTATAGCACTAATCACGAAAAACAATTTTCGTGTTTTGAAGCTAAAATAAGAGAAGAAAAATTAAAAACAATGAAGAATTCATTAAGTAGCCAGCAAGGAGTGCTTACAAAATTTATAAAAAGTAATGAATCAGTAACAAGAGCTAGTTATGAAATAAGCTATTTATTAGCAAAACATTCAAAAGCATTCACCGATGGTTCTTTAATCAAGGAATGTATAATAAAAGCTGCCGAATTTGTCTGTCCAGAAAAAGTACAAGCGTTTGGAGACATCTCATTATCAAGAAATACGGTGGCAGATAGAATTACTGAAATGGCAGATGACATCACTTCGCAATTACAGAAAATATCTACCAAAATCCAGTTCTTTTC